>LQNS02277813.1:6931751-6948585 GCA_001587735.2 Parhyale hawaiensis | reverse complement strand
GATAAATTTTGAACTTTTAATTTGAAAAACCTGATGATGACCAATGTAACTCGGTCGAAACGTTGCGATGAATTTTAATACAGTGTTTTATGCGGTGACCAAGTTTTATTCCCGGATTGTATTAAAAAAGTTGACAGGTGAATGTCTGACGAGCTTTAGGAAGGTGGAAAAAATTTTTAAATTGAATTACATAGATTTATTTTGGCAATTGGTTGTATTACCTCCAATAAAGCGTTTATCTGTTTGTCTATCACCAAAACAACTTAAAAGTTATCTGTACAAATCTTACAGAGTTTGTTAAGCATGTCAACAGTAACAGATGATCAACTTATGCATTAACTCAAAAACTTAACCCTCGCCGCATTATAGGCGATGTGCCGGACAGTGGCGCGTACAATGGTACGCCTATCGTGAAGAGGATAACAAAGGGGAATATAAACGTGCAGTGCTGCGGTTGCCGGCATGAGGGGGGGTTGAGGACGCATATTTATTAAATTTAGATGAGTTGTTAGGTTATATCACGAAAATTTCTGCGATCTGTTTGTCTTTGATATGTGTTAGCAAAATAGTTCAGTTATTTATGGACGGATCATTATCACATTTACAGGAATTGTTGACAATGTTGAAAGACGTAAATGATAAATTCTGGTGATAATCGGTTGGTCTGTTTGTGTCCTAGACTAATGTGTGTCTGCAACATAATTCTAGAAGTTATTAACAGATCTTCAACCAAATTACAGAAGCTGTTATTACTGTCACACGGCACAAATTATTGGATTTTGAAGCTGATACAAAGGAAATCATAGTTTAATAAATTGAAATTTTTCAATAACGTTGCCTAGCTTGGCGTAAGCAGGTAGGTATACGCTCTCAGAATGCCCTAGTATATTATTCTTTTACCACCTTATCGACTCCATATGGGATGTCTATATAGTAGGCTAGGTTTTTACAAATAGCTCAGTAGAAACGTTTTATTTTGGGCATTCCTGCCTGAGTCTCAGTTACTTAGTGCGCTACTACTCGCCAGGAAATCATGGCGCACAAAATCATCAAGACACGAAAAACGTAACGAGAAGACACACTCGTACGACGGGTCCCTTATGTGGCTCTAAACGGAATCAGATAGGAGTCGCATGGGGTGAGTCGCTTACCACAATTCGGCGGCCCACCTAGCGTAACAGAAAGGGAAGTAGCTACTGTATAGAGAGCCTACCTTACCCAACAAACTAACCTTTGCCGCAAGGACTGCGACCAGCTGCAACATCTCTGGCGATGATTGCACTCGAGACTGTCCTTGAATTCGTGAGACCCATAGGTACATATTCTTCTGACAGAATGGTCGTGCCAAAAGTTGCCACTTCAGGCCACTCACCTGCTGATTGGCAGGTCCACTGCGGCTCGCGTAAGAAGCCACCAAAGCCTCGAGCTCAGGGAAGTAGACGGACGGCACCGCATCCGCTGCCAGCTTGGGACGCGTGGCGAGGCCCATGGCAATCTGCCGGTGGTTGGAGATCATCCGAGGCTCGAAATGATCCGAGCAGATGACGACCCCTCGGCTGTTGAACTGCCAGGATTCGCTGTGTGGTTTGTTGCGCAGAACGAAGTTCTTCCACTGCTGTAGGCGCGGGGGGTCTCTGAGGGGGAAGGAGAACAGGGAGACATCGCCCCTGTTGGTTCTTCTTCTGCAACCCTGCACGCAGCACTTCTTGCCAGCCGGTAGAGGCATTATCGACACGTCAATCTGTGTAAACTTTTTTGGGTACAAAATCGCTCACCGGTAAGTGCTCTGCAAGACTAAAACAAATTCCTCGTAGAGGATAAGATGATTCGTAGAGGAAAAAAAAAGGGATATGGAATAAACAGATAGAAACGTACAACCCGTGCACAAAAGTGCTCATACCCATGATAAACGCGCATGGAAACACCAAGTCGAGAAAGAACGACCCAGTTTAGAAACAAATATGTAGTCGTTCGTGCTACAGCCAGAAGTGGTTGATACGACTTAAGCTACTAGGTCTATTATGCGCCGGAAGTCTCACGAATACTTATTTCGCCATTTCGGCCCGGAAGTCGCAAAGTGAAACCGAAATCATAAGAATCCTAGGCAAGTTTCAAGTTTGGTTAGGGAGCTACTACTGACAGGAAAACGAAGTGTACAGCAAGGAGGAAGAACACATACCTACATCTAACATATTAACTACTCCAGCATCAACTGCTGCCCGATGCAACATCCTCTGCGGAAGGTCACTAGACTGACCCTTGGTGGAGTGGGTCAGTAGTTATTCTGTTACTTATCCTTTTTACGTAGGCTGGTAACGGTTGATGACTCCCCTCCACTCCTGGCGGTGCTTGATCAGAACCATGTGAGCTCCCATATAGCTCTCAGGTCTTCCTGAACTAAGTCATGTTTTCTTCGGCCTCCCACTAGGGCGTCTACCATTAACCTCCCAGCCACGTATGACCGTCAACACATCGTCTCTGCTCGGCACATGTTATTTTGACAAGGAAGAAGTCAATTAGAAAGTCCCTTGAGAGAGGAACGCACGCTGCAGTGAAAACAGTGGCGGCTTGTGGCTTCTAAAGAGGAGGAGCTGCTTAGTTCCGAGTCAGAATTTGTTCATGAATTAGAGGATGGTTGCAGGGAACAGTGAGCACGGAAAGCAGAGGAACAACAGAGTTAAGCATCATCAGTAGGTGTATGAAAGCAGAAGGAACTTTAAACGTGTTAACGGCTAGCGTCGACTTACAGTATGTCGATCCCGCGTTTTATTCCTTAATGGCTTTGGATCACACTAGTTGCGAGTAGGGACATCCATAAAAGCCCAGATAAGTAACTAAAATTCAAATTTGATCAGGAAAAGATCTAAACGAGTTAAAAAAAAGACCTTTGGATTTTTAGGGATTTGTGGCAATAAAACCGTTGGCCACATGGTCAGGCTTCCCGGTAACCGTCCGTTAACGGGTTAAATTGACCCCTCAAAATGAAACCTGTGGCCTAACTCATTTTGAGTAATCTATACCATATGGTTTACATGTTTCAGTACTCGTGCTAACCGGGGGATTGTGTGTATCCCCTAGCAAAAAAGTATATTTTTGCTGCCTGCGGTTGCGCTTGTGTCAGCTCAAGCCAGTTTTGTGCGTGTCGTACACAAAAGGGAACCTCATTAGATTATTGTTACTGTCGTTCTTCTTAACGAAATAGATAGGCAGAATTTAGCCCAGGTTGGAGGCTCTGATTGTCCTCTCAAGTTCCATTGAAAGTGATAGGCAGAAAATAGGCCAGGTTGCAGAAGATGGCAAACGTATTTTAAGCAGGGACATTTGAAATTCCAACAATGAAGACATCGCAGGCTTAATCTGATTTGTACGAGCATTAACTTCTCCATACGTCGAATCTACGGCAAAGTATAGGGCGACCTTATGTCTGAATGCACGTCTTGCATTGCCGAAGTTGAAATCGTAGCACTGAAGATATCTGAAGCTTCCGTTGGCACTCTCATGCTTCTTGATTCGTAGTTTCTTCCCACAGATGATTTCATTGCATGAGCTATTCTTCCCACTTTGATGCATTTGTCAACGAAACCAACGAAACATAATTTTTTCACGGGCAGTAGACAATTATTTCTTCTAGCTTACTGTTTTCCTCTGACGAAGCAGTTTTCTCTTCATAGGTCAAAATCTGAGCACCTCAAATGAAGCAGATATTTGAGGTGGAAAGACGATATCAACGGTATCTTTGCTACGGAGCGAACACATTGTATATAAGCAGCCATTTTGTTCAAGTTTATTGGAGTGTTTTACTCAAGATGTTACTTCTGCCTGTCTATATACTAGTATATAGAAGACCTAAGGATGACAGCACGACAAAGGATCAATGAAGAAAAGAAGAAAATTTAAAAGCAAGTAAGAGAAGAGGAGTTTTCGCACCGGCCTAGAGGCATTAGGCAAACGTATAAGTTATTGCGGGAATTTTTCACGCATGGGTCCACTAGTGATCAATATTATCAGGTTCTCCCCAGGATCAGATATAAAGACTACATAACAGCGATATCATCTCGCACAGAATATTTTTTAAGCCGAGTCAAATTCATGGGAGTTTCACCAGTAGTAAGTAGTGGTAGGTAAGCTACCATCAAAAAGAAATAGAGCGCAAAGCATCTCATCCAAGCATCCAACACTGGACCCATGCGCGGAGGCAGTCCAACACTGGACCCATGTACGGAGGCGATCCAACACTGGACCCATGCACGGAGGCGATTCAACACTGGACCCATGCACGGAGGCGATTCAACACTGGACCCATGCACGGAGGCGATCCAACACTGGACCCATGCACGGAGGCGATTCAACACTGGACCCATGCACGGAGGCGATTCAACACTGGACCCATGCACGGAGGCGATTCAACACTGGACCCATGCACGGAGGCGATCCAACACGGGATCGAAGCGCGTGGGTACACTAGGTCGGGAAACAAAATCAGAACTAAACAGCACTACCTGTCAGAGGAGTTGAATTTGAAGAAGCAATATGAGCAGGAAAGAAATATGCCAGGAAGGCCAACATAATGGACCGACCCAATAAAATCAATAAGGTGAGCCTAACTAAAGGCTGGTACACACGCAACCAAAAGAACGAGTTTCGTCATCTCTGCATCAGAATGCGTTGATGTATTCACTTCAATAACACACACTTGCAGAGAATATTGATTAATTATTCCCTCCCAAGTTTGAAGAGATGACCGAAGCTCAACTAATGGCACTTGCTGAGCAAACTGACGGCTAATATTTCTATGCCATTCTTTGTAATTTCACAGCGGTGCTTACGAGGGCGCAACAGAAACGTTCGGACTATTAGCTGAGGAAACTCGTTCTTTTGGCTAGCGTGTGTACGGGCCATTGCCTGATCTAAGGCACTTGTCTGCTCGGGGACCATAGAGCAGAGTGCTGGGAGGATCAGCAGGTCGCATGTCGTTCATGCCACCGTATCCATGCTGCCGAGTTGAAATATATTTCAGGAGGACGAGTGAGCTGCTGATCTTCGCTTTCAGTTGCTCGTGCGATTGCATCATATGTGGTCTCGGCGTACGTCACATTGCGTCGAATTCTCAGAGACTTTTGTCTCGGCTTTTTCTGCCTTTACTGCCTGAATTGTGATCAGCATTATTAACATTTTTTCATTGATGTTTGAAGTTGCTTAAGGTTCATTAATGGCAGACCTATAGGAATTTCAAAAATGTACATTAAATAAACAAGTTTGTGTGCCAGATATGGTACACCAGGCATGAGAATACAGGCGTACAAAAATAGAATCAAGTCATCACAGTACGGTACATCAGGATTAATAAGGCAATCTTAATATAAACATTTTGGCAATAGAAAAGAACCAGTACAGATTACCGATACTGAAAAATAATACTCTATAACACTACAGAGATAAAAAAATTATAGCATCAAAGAGCAAGTTTCCTGGGATGATAATTTGAGAAAATAAAGAAATTCAGGTAATGTACAGAGAAACGTTCTTCTATTGCATCCAATCACACAAATAAACATTCAATAAGTAGCTACATATAAAAAATTTTGCAACAAAACAAGCAGTTTGAACAGGGTTGGCAACTGAAACTGCCAATCCTAGAAATTGTGGAACGCCTTGAAACAATTCTTCTTCTTCTCTAAGCAGAGATGAACTGTACATTTGCTACAGTACACATACGTCTTGCCTGAACAGCCGGCATTCTTACATCGGTTTCTCGTGTCAGAAATTTCCGGCCCATGAGAAATATGGTCAAACCGGATCTCCTTTGAAGGCATGTGACACCTCCGCTTGGTAGTTTCTGAGCTTGTAGAAGGACGCCCACGCTTCGAAGGATGGCAAACCTTACCAGCTTTTGCAAGATTGAAAGCAATGTAGAGCTTGAATGAAGCCAACGGGAGTATGTCCTTCGTCTTCAATGATGAAGCATCAGCATCTCGGCGGTACATCAACCAGGAATTCACCACCGCCATGTCAATTAAGTGGAAAAACAGTTTGTGGTAAGACTTTTTGGCTCGCATGTTTATGCGATACAGCGAAAGAAGATGATCACCGAGTTCCACGCCTCCCATTGACTTGTTGTACTGTTGTACAATATCAGGACAGGTAACTTCAACGCGGTTACTCTGATTTCTGTCAAAACACCCAACGGTTGTTACAGGATTTGCCTTCGCAAATGTGGAAACCAAATTGACAATTTGATTGTGATACCATCGAACTAACGTGATATCCGTGTCACCTTGTTCCAAGTTTAGCTCCTCGTAGCTTCCGCGACCACCCCTGGCGAGACGCTTGTCGTCTTTCATGTCTTTGGGAAGACCTGCGAGTTGAGATAAACGAACAGTTCCACAACAAAATATCCCCCTACCGGCCAAGTGCTGCAACAGTGACAATGAAGTGAACCAATGGTCAAAAAAGACCAAGTGATTCTTATCAGAAGGAATATTTTGGGCGAAGTGTAAAACAATATTGGAGTTCGGCTTGAGATCAGGCACGTTCGGGTCGTCAACAGGCCATATTTTCCCCCTGTAGGGAATGAAGTCATACACTAGTCCCTTAACATCCGCTAAAACAAAAAGCTTGTATCCCCATTTTGTGGGTTTATTTGGGATATGCTGCTCAAGCCTTGTTTTTCCCTCACACGGAACCATTTGTACGTCTATGCACAGTGTTTGTCTTTTCGTCAGACATTGGAATTTAGACCTGAGATGATTCACCAAGGGGGTAATCTTGTACAGAGGGTCGTAGTTTTCATCATTTCTTGGTGGCTGACGAGCATTGTCAGCGATATGCAAGTTCTTTTTTATGAACTCGAATCTGTTGCGTGACATGCAATCAGAGGCAAAATCTGTGAGTGGAGAGAGTTTCTTTTCCCAATGCATTCTTGTGTTGGGTAATTTAGAGATTGAGAAGAATAGGAGCAGACCTAACCATCTCTCAAACTCCTCCTTGGAGAGGTTCAAAGGTTTATTTGCATCTAGCTGAATAGAATACAAGTTGGACTGATTTACTATCTCATTCAGAATAGCATCATCAAAGAAATATTGGAAGTATTCACTTGGTGATGACATAAAAACGTAATTCGAAGAATCTTCTTCTTGGAACACAGGAATTATCGTGTCACTTTCACTGTTTGATCGTGTCCAAACCCCTCGTTCAGTTCTTCTCGCTGCTCTCTTGTCACGGGGGACATTGGAGGTTTTATTGCTGGGAAGTTCACCATGAGTAAATAGTTCTTCTACTTCCATCTCCACGACTCTCTCGGTTTGAAAGTTGGTGTCTTCACAGGACTCCGTGTCACTCTCCTCACTTGCTTCTGAAAAGGACAAACAATTTATTTTATCTACCGTACTGCAAATATGCTCAACCATGAGATATTTTTACGAAAAGATAATGGAAAATATGAATTATATTACGAAACGTATTATTTACCTTGATTAGTATCAAAATTATTCACGTAATTTGGGTCCAGGACTTCATCATCACCATCGGAAATTTCTTCATCTGACGCAGTTTCCGTTATGCTCGCATATGTTGATGGTCTGCTGGTTGTACGTCGACCATGGTAGAGCCTCGGAGTTAAACCTGTAAATTTAAAGAGTAATTAGTGTTAGCTGAATGTTTACAGTGAGATTTTATGCAGCTTCAAAATGCCAAGATATTAAATTTATGCAGATAGTTCCATATATTAGCCACACATGAGCAGCCTGGTAGCTATACAATAAATGAAACATACGTGAATCGGACATTATTTTGATGCCAATAAATATGTTGCCTACCTATTTGATTGTTTACACATGTCACTAGAGCTATCACAAACACCCTGTAAAAATTCAACAGCCCTAACTTACTCGGTTTTTCATCCATGAGAAGCTTTTGCAGCGAACACCACCTCACCTCACAAGCTCTTGAGCGTCACTGATGCTCGCTCACGTGTGGCGGTGCCAACCAAGCGTTTATAAAGCTACAGAAAAGTCCGTTCCAAATGGGGAGCACTTGACAGAATACTGATATCTTGATAATTGTGCATATTATTGACCATTAGACCACGAGCAACCCTTCAGTTAAATTAGTTATGAAAATATATACCTTATTCTAATTTATGCCTTTGAAAATGTTCACAATTCTACACACTCCACCAAATCCACAAAGTTAAAAAACTCCACCAGGTTACGAGCCAAGGCTTATAAAAGTTAATGAAAAGTTCCCAGGTCCGTATATCCTTTATACGGTCTATGAAAGGCTTCGGACAGAGAGCTCCCTTGTTAGAGTATCGATTGAATCCGGTGTTCCACATCTGGTACACTGGGCTGGTAAGGGCTCGAGTGCTGCGCTGAAGGCGCGGGACGTTGCAAGTTCGATTACCAGCTTGGGCAAGCGAGCTCTTGCAACGCTGACTCAGCACTTGAAATCTTCACAGTTGCCGGAGGGGTACTTGCCCCTCCCAGAAATGAATGGCACGAGTAGTTGCAAAACAGCATTCCATCGATGGCGCCATAACTCTTGAAGATCCGCGGTCAACTGCAGCCGTATAGTCCTCTAGGGAAGTTGATTCTGTAGCACGAATCAGGGAAGTTGATTCTGTAGCACGAATCAGTGCGTGTGAGTTTCCTATCGAGGGTGGGTCAAGTTTACCTCACCTCTACCGTAGGAGTAAATTATTAGATTAGAGAGTAGTACTAGTATAAAATTTTACTAGCGCTTCAGGGAGACTGACCTCTAACTTTAGCCATATAGAACAAAGGCGCAGTCAATGGAGAAATACAGAATTTAGAAACACTCGTTCCATCCTACTCACCCTCCTTGTTTTCCCCAGGCACCCGCAGAAGAACTACAGCTTCTTTCGGAGGCAGGTTTGGAAGCCTCTCCGTTACAAATATAGAGTCCACTGCTGGCTGTTCTTCGATGCCTTCTTCTTTAACTGTCATTTCCGAAGCTTTCGCTATAGCGTGAGGCGCGTAGTTCAGGGAATCCTCCTCTGTGCATTCTTGTTTGATTCGTGAGCTTGGAATCTCTTGACATGTGGATGAAACTGATGAGCGTGATGCAGGTTCTGTTGAATGAAGTTCCTTCTTGACAGCAAAGGATGAGGTATCCAACACTCCAAGCGCCGACACACTCTGTATATGCTGCATAGTCGAAGCGCAACTCCAGTTACAATCCTGTCGATCGAAAATATTTTAACTTGACACTAGAAGCATTCAGTGACTACAGTATGGCACCCGAATAGATTATGCAACCAAATAAGAAGACAAACAGCAATAGCAACACCCAGATTATCAGCAGTTCAACCTTCAAAATATGGCATTTACAAAAGGAGTCTCAAGGGAAAGCTACTCCACATATAAGTCAGACCAACAAAGATGCTCATCCCATGCTCTGCGAGAGTGCAGTAGGACATAAGTATACTCAATATATCTTACACAGTTAATACATTTCACGCCAAGCACAACTCACCCGAAGCAAGTGCTTACGCTTCACGGAGACAAATCAAAACACCATCCAAGTAAGTATGTTACCATGTGGATTTTTATTAGCACGCTAGGATTGTTTTCTCCAATACCAATATTTATATGTCAAGAGTTGAAATACATAGTCACGGATCAATATCTGTTCCAGGAATCCGCTTCCTGCGGCACCACAGAAGACTCCCAGCAGAATGACTCCACACACCTGGGGTGACGAGAACAACGTCACCTGGACTTCTTCCGAAGACCCTCAAGTAACTCAAGTAAGTACTTATAGTGACACTTACAATGACAATTCTCATATTTCTAGGCAGGGACCCTAAACCAAGGTAGATGCATGGTCAGAACTGATCCAGTACATTCAATGACATTTACCAACACACTTTATAGATTTTCAGTGAGCTAACACTGTGTGCGTGTAACACGGGGGCAAGCACAGCATTGCTGGTATACACGAACCGTCATGACTGCGCGCAACGACTGGCTGAAGATGGCTCCGGCTGGCGGCAGCTTCGGTGAACATTGCTGTTTATTTCAACCTTGTAATTTCGTTCTGCGTCCAAATTTTTCTCTTTTTTTCTTCTCATTAGTAGCCTGAAGGGTTGAACTTTATGTCATTCAATTTAGAAAGCAAATNACTCAAGTAAGTACTTATAGTGACACTTACAATGACAATTCTCATATTTCTAGGCAGGGACCCTAAACCAAGGTAGATGCATGGTCAGAACTGATCCAGTACATTCAATGACATTTACCAACACACTTTATAGATTTTCAGTGAGGGTTCCTTTCGCAGAGATAAATGTATGGTCATAACCAGTCTCCTGATTTCTACAAGGTTACTTAGACCGATGCCCCAAAGTTGTCGTCTGAAAAAAAGTAGCATCGGTTACAGCAATCTACTGTCCCCACCGACGCAACCCAGATCACCCGAGACACTGCGACATGTCCTTTGTTTGTAACCTAGAAATAAGATACAACCTCTTGTGTACGACTAAGCATCTCAATACTGTAATGTCTCTAGTATGCGTATTAAATAACGTTTATTATTATTAATTTTATTAATCGCTCATAAGCCCCAGGTCTTCAACAAAAATTGCTAGTTTGGTCAGTCGGACCCCTGCCTTAGCCACTACCTACTGCTGATACGGGGAGTAAGAGCGCGAGTGAATATGTTGTTTGAGCCATCTTACACCACGACGGAGTGTCAAGAGACGGAAAGGGACATGTAGTATGTTGACAGAAACGGGGAACCCATGCGCAAGGTCGCAGTCATGGAGGAATACGCACGCGGGAATAGCACGTCAGGAAAAAAATAAGGGACGCCAAAACAAAACATCAACAGGAGAATGGAAACCGAAGGAAGCTAAGTGAACAGGAAAGGCAGACATCCGGAAGACCTACTTACGGCTTGGGTGACCAAAACAGAACCCTGGGGTGCTACTCCCCTTGAGCAATAACAGGCGAACCTAACCTAATACCACCATAACCAAGAGGAACGCATATTAACCTGCTAACGGCTCGCGTCGACTTCTGTCGATTTGGCTTTATACACTCTAGTTGTGGGTAAGGACATCCATTGAACCCCAAATAACTATACTCTGTCCATTTTATCAAGGCAGTGTGGGCGTGGTCAAAGTCCTTTAAAGCGTTGCCAATACCATAGGATTTCTGAGATTTCTTTACAGTACGGTACGTATATGCAGGTAGTGGACGAGGCTAAGATATGGGTTGAACAAAATCTCAGAAATGCCCAAGGATCTGGCAAGGCTGTAGAGGAATTTGGCCACGCCAAAAATGCCTTGATAAAATGGACAGAGTATAACTAGTATTGAAATTACGAACAAGACCTAAACGAGTAAAAAAATGAATTTCAGATTCCAAAAGATTTTTGCAACAAACCCGTTAGGCAAAGTTAGGCTTCCTTGAAACTGTCCGGTAACAGGTTTAAGAAATACCACTACACTCTCTCAGAGCCTAAACACAACACCAGTTGATCAGTCCTGGCCAACGTAGTGCACGCTTGCACGTGCAAAAGGAACCCAATATCACGTCGCTGGTGCAGAACCGGGGGAGTGTAACTGGCCCCTAGCAAAAATGCCCATATTTTGCTCACTGCGGTTACGCAATATCACAAAACAAAGAAATTTCGGGTTGGTCAACAATTCCGGTTTTAAAGTCGAAAAACAGTTAAACAAGGAATCCGCTTCTAAGTTGAAAATGCTTTCAAATAGAATGAGCAGTTGGTTGTTTACGATAAAATTAATACAAGTTTCGCCATAACGGTAGCTTCTCAGGGAAAATTACGTAACCTAACCATCATGTTCACTGCTGCCTCCAACCCTGCATTAAACAAAGCTGCCAAACGCTACCATTAAGAGGCACGCTAGTCCCATTTAGAAGGATTTAACGCTTTGCTTCCAGTTTATTGGACTGTGACGAGCTAATCTCGTACCCTTATTTTGTGACTTTATTAAGTCTCAATGAACAGCAGACAAACACTGCAATAAAATAACCAATATCTACCGTCAGAGAATGCGCTAACTCGGCCATTACAGAAACTTTGCTCTTGTTCATGCGCTCATAGAAAATAAATCTCACTGGTAAAGCCAAATTGGCCAAAAACTTGCAAATTTAACACTGTTAACTTTCGGTGAAAGTTCAGCCAGCTGTTGCGTCACTAGTGGCGCTGGCTCACCCTGGCATGGAGGTTTAATACAGGAAGGTAGCAACGGCTAAGGAGATCGGAAGCTAAAATTCTTCCTGGGGATGAAGCCTGGCCAACTTGCTTGAATATTTGGACAAATGGCTAGGAGCCTAGTTTGGGCGGGCAAGTGAATAGTGTTAGTAGAAAGAAGAATAACTAGAGTTTCGGAGATACCCTTTTGCACCGCACGGCTCATATCACTTTAATCTTGGATTTTTCTCAGAAGGTCTCAAAGTGTATGCGAACTGCAGTGAGTGGCTTTTCTCGTGAACTCTGCCCACCTGAACAGAACTACAATAGTAACTGTGTAATTACTTGCACTATAAAAGTTTGAGCTCTCCATAGTAATTACTTGGGGGAATCGTTTCATTTTCACACTAATTTTCGATTTCCGAAATTAAGTTTTTCATACGCGTAGGCTACTACCCAACGACTGGAATAGGAACACTGGGTTGTGGTGACGCCTGAAAGCGAGCTCTGCCCAGAGGGAGTCGGGGGAGTGGAGGGAGACAGCCAGAGGAAGAGTGATGAAGAGAGAAAGAGATGTTGGGGAGTAGTCCTAGAGATGCACAGGAATGAGGGCCGGCAGGAACGCATACCCTATGGAACACAGGGTGAAAACTCGAATCATTTCTGCCTGGGTAAACCTTCAACACTGTTTCCGTGGTAACAGGAATTTTTTCTATAATTAGTGTAATGACTGGGAATCCTTGTGATGGCGTTCTGTGATCCAATCCGCAACTCAATCTCATGTAGCCTCTGGCCCCATATTTTCCACCCCAGCAGCTGTGTGGCAAAGTGGCTGACTCTCTCTCATCATCGATGCAATGGGATTCGAACCCACAGCAGGGAAGGTCTTGGCGCTCGGGTATGTAGAGCATCGGCAATTCTTTCACTCCTAGTCACTGAGGAAAAGGGGAAATTGGGACTAAGGAGTGGATGGAAAGGGGGAGGGGGGTGTGCCATAGGTATTCTGCCATAGACTGGATAATTAGTAATCGACTGCAGCCACACATGCCTATGGGCCAAAGCGGGAATTTGCCTGCAGCACAAAGCAGTGCATGAGTGTTGCCCAGTCGGGGTGTACGGCCAGAGCGACTGTACCGAAGATTTACTGCCACATTTGCTCGTGCCATACCGGGGGAGGGTAGCAGTCCCCTAGCAAAACGTTAAGTTTTGCCGGCTGCGGTGACACGAGTGAGTAGGCACCGGCAGCGTGCGGTGAGGGGAAGCAAAGGCGTTGAAATATTATCTTAGAAGGCATCACATTCATTATGAAAATAATATCGTTTGAATGAATTCTAATTTATATGGAAAGCATTGTGTACCGGTCTTCTACGGAAAACACGCCTTCGAAAATGGTTCAAAGTCGTTACTCTTTCTCGCCGCACGCCAATGGTAAATACATGTAGGACTAAGTATAAAAAATTCATGAATAGGGCAAGAATCAGATAGGGTAGACTAGGCAGTGCTTAACCTGAATAAAATGGTTACTATTTTTTCGCTGATAAAGTATGAATACAATACCAGCACTGATCATTCAATACTTCAAAACTTTCTCAAACTCAGGACTGAGTCAATTCTGCCTACAGTGAGCAGTTTCTCGCGGTACTTGCCCGACATATATAAATAACCATTATTATTGAGTAGCTTAAGCCTCTATCGCCACAACTGAGGCAATCTCGCCCAGGAAGTAGGCGGGGCATCTATATAATGTCAATAAAAACGAGGGACCAACGCACGAAGGTGTTCCCACATAAGATCAACGCGCATGGGAACAGCAAGTCGGGAAAGAAGAGGAAGGACAGCAGAAAGTAAGATCGGTAGGAGCATGAAACCGGAAGAAAGCAAAGTGCGCACGAAACACAGAAAAATCACAAATAAAAGCATAGTAGTAAAGGAATATACTTACCACCATAGACGAATTAGCCGCTTCCGCAATGGAACAATGAAACAGCTATATGGTAAAAAATAAATTTGTTAGACTCGAGTATGCAAGCACATTTGGATTTTATAGAATCATGCAACCTTACTGCAGCTTTTGTTTGGTGGAATAGAAACAAAATTGAATGCTATGGGCAACAGACAGAATGAAGCAGCTGCTGCAGTTCTTGTTCAACAGATCGCAAAGGTTAAACAATTCGTTTCCATCTTCGATGGCTCGAAAAACCTGGTTCAATTTCCGGTTCCAAAACTTGAAAAAAAATATGCGTACAGCGGAGATGAAGAAGGAAGGGTACGCGGTAGAGAATGGCTCAAAGGAAATGTGTAACTTCTGTGACGAAAAACTCAAAAATTGTTCTATGGTTCGAAACAAAATGAGTTCAAGTTGGACTAAGAAGAACAAAATTTAAAACTGATACAACTTAGGGTGTTCGACAAGTGGATGACGATTCAGTGAGAGATATGTCGCGTAGCTGCGCTGGAAGTTATTTAAGATAGTATCGAGTGGCTATGTCCATTTTTGGTGAAATCGGGTTCACCTCATCAAAAGGTTGCCCGTGAGGCATATTTTTAATGTCACGGGTGTCTATGCCATATCTCTTTATTAAGAAAAGATTTGGCATTAAAATACATGGCATAGACACCCGTGACAGTAAAAATATGCCTCACGGGCACCCACTTTGTAATGGAACCCGATTTCGCCAAAGATGGACATAGCCACTTTTGGCTCTTAGCCCTCGATATGATATTGTATAAAATAAGTTGAACTCGTTAGATTAGTTATTGGAAACGACAAGAGTCCCACTGCAACTGTGGTCCCACACCCTGCAGGCACACGTAATAGGACATGAGTCCTTCCCACGATATCTTTTCTAGCGACGTCGAGGGGCACAGGTCATTGCATTAGAGCCTTCCGTTGACGGCGCCATCGCTTTTACGATTTACGGTCAATTGCTGCAGTATAGCCACTATTCCTCTAGAGCCAGTTGGCTTATATCAGCAGCACGAATCAGTGCGTGAGGGTTTCCAGGTGAAGTCGAGCTAACTTTACCTTTTCTAGAAAATTGGTTCAGCAATCGGCACGCTGAGTGTAATCTCAGCTTATGAGTGAACGATCAGCTTGCACGCGGTAGGTCATGAGTACCTACCACGACATCCTTTCTACCGACGTTACTGCGTATAGAGAAGACATACGCTTTTAAGTCGAGCATACGAACATCGTCATGCCGGGGCCACACTTTACATTCGCACCTACAACACGATGCGAGGATCAACAGGTCGCATGGCGCTGAGTCCACCGGGTTTAAACACACATTGGAAAGGAGTGCGAGCAGTGCATTCTTGTAGTAACTTGAGCGTGTGAATGCAACTGTGTCTTCGGCATAATGCGCAAAAAGGCGGATGAAGGGACGGAACCATACGTAGAATATTGCATATTTCTCGGAGAATATAACAAATTATTTTCCGGGTTTTCCCGACGCAGACACAACAAAACGATGGCACCGAGCCTGAACAAGAAACAAAGTGAAGGTGCAGTGTTTATTCTCTGCCAGTCTGGTAGAGTCGTAGCGCTGTGCAGTGATGGATAACACTAAAGGGAAAGATATGGCACTAGAAATTGGCCGGTGGAAATGGGGGGGTGTGGGGGGCTTGCAGGTTGTGTGGGCCTCTATCAGTGTAGAGCAAAGCTTAGCTCCGAGCTACGGTAGCCATTACTCCAAAATTCGTAATTTCATAGTCTATTTTAGAACTTCCATTGTGAAACAAAAAAAAATAAATAAAATAACAAAGCTGCATTAAGTATTCTCTTCAGTCAGTCATTAAGAAAAACTGAATGTATGGGTAGTTCTCTATACAGACTCTCTTGGTTTTACTTTTGCAGTTTTTTTATTTAGCTGCGTTCAAAATTTTTACTTTGAATTACTCGGTATATGTACCTACTCCAACTTTAGATCTAGATGCAAGAGAACGGTACCTAGGTAGCTACATGTTTGGAGCACCGGGAAAATTTTCTTGATCCTAAATATGAAAACTGCATAAAACAAAGGGGCCCTACGTTGATCAAGGATACATGAAGGCGTAAATACTAATTTAACATTAATGCTTATACATCTTGCACCATCAAAAGCGAAACGGAAAAATGCGATTTAAAGAGACAAGGCTGAAAGAGTACGATACATTTTTGTTTAAATATTCACACTGACTAATGATATGACCCTCGGCTACGTTTAACCAGGGATAAGGTAGTTTGAGTACCTACGTGTGTTTTAAACAGTTTCTACCTAGGTACACTGATGGACTGACAATAAAACACTTGCCAACGGAGCAAATGGAACATGTTCTGTACAATAGCAGTTATTATACTAGCTGGAACCTTTGGAAATTCCACACAAGAAATGCACTATGCTTCAGTGATATCTCGGACCCGTATCAGCGGGCCCTTTCCCTGCCATAATATGTTTGGGCATCACGCACCCAAGAGTCCCGAGTGCCTTCTCTGCAGGGGATGTAGCATCTGGCCGCAGTTCCTGCTGAGAAGGTTAGCTTTGTAGAGTTAGGCAGGTTCTCTATATTTCCCCTTCTGTTCCGCGAGGTGGGCCGCCGAATGGTGGTAAGCGACCCATCCCATGGGACTCCTATCTGCTCCCGTGTGGGGGGCCACGGAAGGGACCCCCCGCAC
>LQNS02277813.1:6894167-6916446 GCA_001587735.2 Parhyale hawaiensis | reverse complement strand
CAACCTTGTAATTTCGTTCTGCGTCCAAATTTTTCTCTTTTTTTCTTCTCATTAGTAGCCTGAAGGGTTGAACTTTATGTCATTCAATTTAGAAAGCAAATCTGCCACCGGTTCCTTTTCTAGAGCAGTAAATGTGAATTACTTCCTATGTTATACGTTGTTTTTATGCCTCGATAGCTGCCTGCCTTGGTAGCGAAGTTGGCTTCACTTATGAGTGAAGGGCTGGTCTCTAGCGCTCCCTCCTCCTCGGTGATTACTTCAAGGACGGAACCAAGTTATAGTCTGGAAAAAAGTAGCATCGGGTACAGCAAGCTACTGTCCCCACCGACGCAACCCAGGTCGCCCGAGACACTGCGACTTGTCATTTGTTTGTAACCTAGAAATAAGATACAACCTCTTGTGTACCACTAAGCATCTCCATATTGTAATGTTTCTATTATGAGTAATAAATACCGTGTATTATTTATTATCATTAATCGCTCACAAACCCCAGGTCTTCCACAGAAATTACTAGTTTGGTCAGTCGGACCCCTGCCTTAGCCACTACCTACTGCTGATACGGCGAGTAAGAGCGCGAGTGAATATGTTGTTCGAGCCATCCTACACCACGACGGTGTGTCAAGTGACGGAGAGGGACATGTAGTATGTTGACAGAAACGGGGAACCCATGCGCAAGGGCGTTGTCATGGAAGAGGACGCACGCGAGAACAGCACGTCAGGTTAAAATAAGGGACGCCAAAACATCAACAGGAGGATGCAAATGGAAGGAAGCTAAGTGAACACGAAAGACAGGCATCCGGAAGACCTACTTGCGGCTTAGGTGACCTAAACAGAACCCTGGGGTGCTACTCACCTTAAGAAATAACAGGCGAACCTAACCTAATACCACCATAACCAAAAGGATCGCATATAAACCTGCTAACGGCTCGCGTCGACTCATGTCGATCTGGCATTTTGTCCTTTAATGGCTTTACACACTCTAGTTGTGGGTAGGGACATCTATTGAACTCCAAATAACTATACTCTGTCCATTTTATCAAGGCAGTGTGGGCGTGGTCAAAGTCCTTTAAAGCGTTACCAATTCTATAGGATTTCTGAGATTTCTCTACAGTATATGCAGGTAGTGGGCGAGGCTAAGATATGGGTTGAACAAAATCTCAGCACAGCCCAAAGAATTGGCAAGGCCACGCCCAAAATGCCTTGATAAAATGGACAGAGTGTAACTAGTATTCAAATTACAAACAAGACCTAAACGACTTGAAAAAATGAATTTTAGATTTCAAGAGATTTTTCGCAATAAACTCATTAGGCAAAGTTAGGCTTCCTTGAAACTGTTCGGTAGGTTTAAGAAATACCCCTACACTCTCTCAGAGTCTAAACACAACACCTGTTGATCAGTCCTGGCCTCCGTACCGCACGCTCGCACGCGCAAAAATACCACGTCACTGGTGCAGAACCGGGGGAGTGTAACTGGCCCCTAGCAAAAGTGTCCATTTTTTGCTCACTGCGGTTACGCAATATCACAAAACAAAGAAATTTCGGGTCGGTCAACAATTCCGGTTTTAAAGTCGAAAAACAGTTAAACAAGGAATCCGCTTCTACGTTGAAAATGCTTTCAAATAGAATAAACAGTTAGATTAGATTAGAGGTGGCGGCAGTAGACGAACCAATAGCCCCATTCCCAAAGAGACACCGGAACATACGCCCCGGCACTCTATGAGCTATTGCCATTATGTTAGTAGGATATAGAGGACAGGAGAAAAGAGAGAGAGAAAAAAAAGGGGGGGTGAAGAGTCCATGCCCAAGAGACGATCTTGAATGCACGCAAGCACGTTCAAGAGCCGCTGACATGCGATAAAATTAATACAATTTTCGCCATAACGGTAGCTTCTCAGGGAAAAAATTCCGTAACCTCCCCAGCATGTTCACTGCTGCCTCCAACTCTACATTGAACAAAGCTGCCAAATGCTACCATTAAGTGGCACGCTAGTCACATTTACGAGGATTCAGCGCTCTGCTTCCAGTTTATTGGACTGTGACCAGCTAGGCTCGTACCCTTCTTTTGTGACTTAATGCCGTCTCAAAGAACAGCAGACAAACACTGCAATAATATAACCAATATCTACCGACAGAGAAAGCGCTAATTCGGCCATTACAGAAACTTTGCTCTTGTTCATGCGCTCATAGAAAATAAATCTCAATTGTAAAGCCAAATTGGCCAAAAACTTGCAAAAATTACTCCGTTAACTTTCGGTGAAAGTTCAGCCAGCTGTTGCGTCACTAGTGGCGCTGGCTCAGCACTGGCATGGAGGTTTAATACTGGAAGGGAGCAACGGCCAAGGAGATCGGAAGCTAAAATTCTACCAGGGATGAAGCCTGGCCAGCTCGCTGGGAGCCTAGTTTGGGCGGGCAAGTGAATAGTGTTAGTAGTAAGAAGAGATACCCCTTTGCACCGCACGGCTCATATCATTTTTATCTTGGATATTTCTCAGAAGGTCTCAAAGTGTATGCGAACTGAAGTGAGTGGCTTTTCTCATGAACTCCGCCCACCTGAACAGAACTACAATAGTAACTATGTAGTTACTTGCACTATAAACGCTTAAGCTCTCCCGAGTAATTACTTGGGGGAATCGTTTCATTTTCACACTAATTTTCGATTTCCGAAATTAGGTAAGTTATTCATACGTGTAGGCTACTACCCAACGACTGATATAGGAACACTGGGTTGTGGTGACGCCCGAAAGCGAGCGCTGCCAGAGGGGGCCGGGGAAGCGGAGGGAGACAGCCAAAGGAAGGGTGATGAAGAGAGAAAGAGATGTTCGGGAGTCCTCCTAGAGATGCACAGGAATGAGGGCCGGCAGGAACGAATACCCTATGGAACACAGGGTGAAAACTCGAATCATTTCTGCCTGGGTAAACTTTCAAAACTGTTTGCATGGTAAAAGCAGATTTTTTCTATAATTAGTGTAATGACTGGAAATCTTTGCGATGGCGTTCTGTGATCCGATCCACAATTCGGTCTCATGTAGCCTCTGGCCCCATATTTTCCACCCCAGCAGCTCTGTGGCAAAGTGGCTGACTCTCTCTCATTATCGATGCGATGGGATTCGAACCCACAGCAGGGAAGGTCTTTCACTCGTAGTCACTAGGAAAAGAGGAAATTGGCACTAAGGAGGGGAAGGGGGGGAGGGGCTGCCCTAGGTATTCTCCCATAGCCTGGATAATTAGTAATCGACTGCAGCCGTACATGCCTCTGGCCCAAGTGGGCATTTACCTGCAGCACACACCAGTGCATGAGTGTGCCCAAGTCGGGGTGTACGGCCAGAGCGACTGTACCTAAGATTCACTGCCACATTTGCTCGTGCCATACCGGGGGTGTGGAGCATCCCCCTAGCAAAACGTTAAGTTTTGCCGGCTGCGGTGACACGAGCGAGTAGACACCGGAAGCGTGCGGTGAGGGGAAGCAAAGGCGTTGAAATATCTTAGAAGCATCACAGTCATTATGAACATAATATTGTTTGAATAAATTGTACTTTATATGGAAAGCATTGTGTCCTGTTCTTCTAGGGAAAACACGCCTGCGAAAATGGTTCAAAGTCGTTACTCTTTCTCGCCGCACGCCCATGGTAGGACTGTAAGTATAAAAAAAAAATATGCATAGGGCAATAGTCAGATAGGGTAGGCTAGGCAGTGCTTAACCTGAATGAAATGGTTACTATTTTTTTGCTGGGAAAGTATGAATATAATACCAGTATGAAAGCGCTGATCATTCAATACTTCAAAATTTTCTTAAGCCGATGACTGTATTAATTCTGCTTACAGTGAGCAATTTCTCACGGTACTTGCCGGACATATTAATATTTTATTTCAGTTCAACCACCGTAGCCTTGCCTGACATATATAAATAGCCATTATTATTGAGTAGCTCAAGCCTCCGTCGCCACAACTAAGGCAATCTCTCCCAGGAAGTCAGCAGGGGCATCTATATAATGTCAATAAAAACGTGGGACCCACGCACGAAGGTGTTCCCACACAGGATCAACGCGCATGGGAACAGCAAGTCGGGACAGGCGAGGAAGAACAGCAGAAAGATCGGTAGGAAGCAAAGAGCGCACAAAAAACAGAAACATAAATCACAAATAAAATCATAGTAGTAAAGGTATATCCTTACCAGCATAGACGAATTAGCCGCTTCCGCAATGGAACAATAAAATAGCTATATGGTAAAAAATAAATTTGTTAGACTCGAGTATGCAAGCACATTTGTGTTTTATAGAATCATGCAACCTAACTGCAGCTTTTGTTTGATGAAATAGAAACAAAATTATTATTATTTTTATTATTTTATTTGATTACTTTATTGTCCCGCCATTTCTGAAACTAAGAAGATCAAAAGCGATCTAAGATGCTTGACTCGGCTTACAGCCGGAACCACAACGTTGTGCTCAGGTGGAAAGAGATGAAGACAGAAGAAAGAAGCGCCCGTGCGGGCGGTCCCTTCTGTGGCCCTCCGCACGGGCGAAGGTAAGAGCCCCGCAGAAAAAGTCGGTCACCTCGATCGGCGGCCCACCTCGCGGGACAGAAAGGAAATATAGAGAACCTACCTAACTCTACAAAACTAACCTTCCCAGGAGGAACTGCGGCCAGATGCTACATCCCCTGCAGAGAAGGCACTCTGAATAGAAACAAAATTGAATGGATTTATGTGCAATAGAGTGAATGAAGCAGCTGCTGCAGTCCTTGTTCACTAGATCGCAAAGATAAAACAATTCGTTTCCATCTTCGATGGCTCGAAAAGCTGGTTCAATTTTCGGTTCCAAAACCTGCAAAAAATGCGTACAGCGGCGATCAAAGAGGAAGGGAATGCAGTATAGAATGGCTCAAACGAAAAGTTCAGCTTCTGTGACGAAAAACTCAAACCTGTTCTATGGTTCGCAACAAAATCAGTTCAAGTTGGACAAGGAAAAACAGAATTTAAAACTGGTATAAGTTACGGTTCCCGACAAGTGGATCACGATACATTGAGAAATATGTCGCGTAGCTTCGCTGCAAGTGATATTAAAGAAAGTTGAATTCGCTACGTAGGATATTGGAAATGACAAGAGACACGCTCTGACTGTTGTCCCACACCCTGCAGCCGCACGTAATGGGACACGAGTCCTCCCCACGATATCTTTTCCACCGACGTCGAGGGGCGCAGGTCATTGCATAAGAGCCTTCCGTTGACGGCGCCATGGCTTTTTACGATTTACGGTCAATTGCTGCAGTATAGCCACTATTCCTCAGGAGTCAGTCCGCTTATATCAGCAGCACGAATCAGTGCGTGAGGGTTTCCAGGTAAATTCAAGTTCACTTTACCTTCTCTAGAAAATTGGTTCAGCATTCGGCATGCTGATGCGCAATCTCAGCTTATGAGTGAACGATCAGCTTGCACGCCGTAGAACATGAGTACCTTCCACGACATCCTTTCTACCGACGTTACTGCGTATAGAGAAGACATACGTTCGTAAGTCGAGCATACGAACATCGTCATGCCGGGGCAACACTTTACATTCGCACCTACAACATGATGCGAGGATCAACAGGTCGCATGTCACTGAGTCCACCGGGTTTAAACATACATTGGAAAGGAGTGCGAGCAGTGCATTCTTAAGCGTGTGAATGCAAAGGTGACCTCGGCATTACGCGCAAAAAGGGGGATGAAGGGATGGAAGAATATGTAGAATATTGCATATTTCTCGGCCAATATAACAAATTATTATTAGTAAAAATATCTTCAGGGCTTTCCCGCCGTAGATATAAAAAAAGATGGCGACAAGCCTGAACAAAAACAAAAAATGGGATAGTTGCAGTTTTTACTCTCTGCCAGCCTGGTAGAGTCGCGCCTACAGTATGTGTAGGGGTGGATAGCACTCAAGAGAAAGAATTGGCATTACAAAATTGGCACACGGCGCGTTGGGTTAGCCGGTGGAAATGGGGGGGGGGGGCTGCAAGTTGTGTTGGCTCCCATCAGCGCAGAGCTAAGCTTAGCTTTGGGTTACGGTAGCCATTATCGTAATTTTAAAGTCTATTTTAGAACTTTCATTGTGAAAAAAAAAACAAAGCTGCCTAAAATTGTCCTTGTCAATCCTTAAAAAACTGAATGTTTGGGTAGTTCTCCAACTCTAAATCTTGATGCGATGCAAGAGAACGGTACCTAGCTGCATGTTTGAAGCACCGGGAAAATTTTCTTGATCCTAAATATGAAAACTAAATAAAACAAAGGGGGCCTGCATTGATGCAGGATACATGAAGGCGTAAATACTAATTTAACATTAATTCTTTTACCTCCCTACAGGGAGAAATACATGTTTTTGAATATAATTGCACCATCAAAAGCGAAACCAAAAAATGTAATCACAGAGACAAGGCTGGAAGAGTACGATACATTTTTTTTAAATACAGTATATCCAACAACAACAACAACAACAATAATAGACAGAACAATCTCTATGGCACGAGCTATTGTGCTCAAGAGCTGAAGTTATAAAGTATTTTAGGTTTCAACAATAAAGGCTACGATTTCAACAGCAGTATCACACTGAACGGACTTCGATCTGTACAGAGGCCAATGCATTATTAACTTTAAATCTACAAGCCTGAGTAACGTGGGTGGGCAATGAAATCCCAGAATGACCAGAGATCTGGATAAGAGGAATTACTTTCGAAAATTCGCGGCCGATTTGAACGCCTGCATATGAACACAGTCGAACTCAGATCCCGGGACCTGATTTCATGCCAACATAGAATGGAGAATAAAATGCCGAGACTACAGTTGACCTCAGACAGCGTGTTAGGTCAATACTGTAAGGCTGAGTTCATATTACAGTCTTTGTTTGTTCCTCGTGAGCTATACAAAGCGTCCGAGGGCTTCGTTGCAGTGTTACAAACATTAGAAAAGTACACAGCTGCCTTATTTGAGATTCGCTTTACATTTAATGAGGTTTTCAAAATATCACCAGTGACACTTATAAAAGGGTAGCTTATGAGAAGGGAAAGCCATCAGGAATCCCAGTTACCAGTGAATTGGCTCATTTTCTACCCAAATGCGGATAGAAAAAGCTGTTAATTCACTAGTAAGTGTGGCTTATAATGGCCCTAGGTACAAACAGCCCAATACGTATAGCTCATTGTAACGAATACCTTTACCAAACAGGGGACGAATAACGAGCCACAATGCAGTGTGGTGCGTACCGATACTTTCAACCGCTTCTGTGTCTAATTAAACCTTAAGAGATAATCTGCATTCCCGGCAACTGTTCTATTTTCTAGTGTGTACTTAACAAAGCTGACTGACTACTTCTATCAAACGTTTGGAAGACACACGCAATCATGTCACCAGGATGTAACAAAACATTTTGCACTATTATCTACGTATGGGAACTTAGAGGCCCAAATGTGAAAAGGAACTTTTTTACGCATATTATCAAAATGGCGGCTTGACACCAGGATGCTTCATAGCAATATGCTTCTTTATTTTTAATCTCCACTTGGTGGAAAAGGGACACTTGGGGCACTGAAAAGGTTCAACAACCATATGCTTGCCTTCTATGTGGCTTTGTAAGTCACCTTTCCGCGCGCTAGAATAATCACACTGCGAGCATTTAAACGGTTTGTCCTTTGTGTGTATACACCGCGTGTGTCTCGCCAAGTCGCTCTTTTTCGATGCGCCAAACTCACACTCGCTGCATTTGAACGGTTTCTCGGAAGCATGCATCGCGGCGAAATGGTTTCTCAAGTCCCGTTGGAAGACTGCTGAATATTCACACTCGGAACATTTTACGAGCTTTTCGGGGCTGTGTTTGGTGATGGCGTGATACCGTAGCTTATATTTACTGCATGCTTCGAAATCACACTGACCACACTGGAAAGGTTTTTGTTTGGCATGGAAAGAGAGGAAGTGATTGCGGACACGGAATTCATAGCAGGCAGAGAAATCACACTCGGTGCACTTGAAAGGTTTGTCCTGCGTGTGGTTCTGGGCAATGTGAGACTGGAGGTTGCGCTTTGCGGAAGTGGTGTACGGGCAGTCAGAGCAGGAGAAGAGGTTTCTTTTGTCCGATGCTGAGGAAGATTGGTGGCTAAGATGTTTGTTTTGCTGCGGTGATTCTGTATCGGATGTTGGTGGAGCTTCTCTTCTGGACGGTGAGGGAGGATCTTCATTGTCTGATTCAACTTTGTTGATGCTAGTCATGTTTGGTTCATTCTTTCCTGTAGAGAAATTGAAGAAAGTGGGGATCAACTTATGTAAAAGCTGCCTCATTCTATTCTGCAGAAAAATTCAAGTGAGACTGGTTTTATTTGAAATTTGGTTGGTTCATTCATTCTAACACGGATATTTAAGAAAATCAGGTTTTATTACACAAAATGGGGCTCGTTCTCTCCTGAAGAGAAAATAAAGTTAGGATCTATTGATGTAAAATTTGGCTAAATTTTTCCTCATAGGGGATCCCAAAAAGTAAGGATGTATTCAAATTTATTTTACTAGTTTAGCCCACATTTACTTATAATATTGCTTGGGCCTTCTGAAGCAAAACATACAAAATTAGATCATTAACGTATCTTATACAAAAGCTACTACCAAAAGCTAGACTTCAGGTGTAAAAAAATTAAAAGTTAAAATGCTTAGAATTCTTCAGCTGAGTCGTCACTCATAGTGAGGCAAATCTTTGCTAGGCCCGAGACAATGGGTCATGTAGTGCTCCAAGTTTATTTTCTCTATTCGCAGACTTGAGTCCTCGTCTCATGACATTGAAGGTTGCAAGATCGAATACTACCCAAGCTGGCGAGCTCTTGCGTCGCTGTGTCACCATTTGATGGCTTCAAAGCTGTGGCGGGAGTACTGACCTTTGTCACAAACGGGAGGGTCGAGGGCACAGGTCGGTACATAAGAGCCAATAGGTCTATAGCGCCAATGGGTCTATATCTGCAGTACAAACTAGTGCATTTAGGTTTCGAGGTAGGAGTAGTTAGTTATGTCGACTCCAAAAGACTGAGTGAATCCAAAAGACTGAGGTGCAAACTCGTTGCTGCCAGAGGGAAGGCGATGGGGTGCAGTAGAATACATAACTTTAGATACAAACTTGAACTTGTGAAAATTCCATGCAACGAAGCATTGTTTTCAAAGAAGATATGTTAGACCCGTAACATAAATGAGAAGGGTGAAAATATGCTCCAACTAAGACAGCAAATCTTCTACCATAGACTACACAATATGTTTCTGTACTCTGTGCTCCTACTTGTAATCTACAAGCAGTAGCAGCTTTAATTTGAACTTGACTCTAGCTATTCCCTCCTGGACCGTTTCAAGGATAGCCGAATTTGCCTCTACATGAAGGCATAACGGTCGTACTAAGGAAAGAACGTTAGGAGGAGTAGGCAGAATTAAAGTATGATAGTTTTCTAATGCTGAAGCCACACTATACAGTCACAGGCACAACCTGATGCGATGACCTGATGCAGCTCTCACGTTGTTCATGCTGTCGTATCTATGATACAGAGTTTAAATTTCTTTCAGAATGAAGTGCAAGCTGCACATCCTCGCATCAAGCTGTGCTTGAGATTGTATATAGGGGCCTTGGAAACATGTGTACGCCACACATAACTGTACTACTATGTCCATTTTATGAAGGCAGTTCGGGCGAGATCAAATTTCTGTATAGCACTACCAATTCTATGGGCATTTCTGAGATTTTGTTCATCCCAAATCTTAGCCCCGTTCATTACCTACCTGCATACAAAGGAATCCCAGAAATGCTCGTAGAGTGGGCAACGCTGGAGAGAAATTTGACCACGCCCAAACTGCCTTGACAAAATGGACAGAGTTTAGCTGAATTACATCTTTCATACCTGTAATGATAGTCTCTTCCGAGTCTGTTGCAGACACCGCCCCTCTGCCGAACAATCCGAGAGGCCCCGGTGACGAGGAGGCCCAGCCGTAAATAGGGAGGTCGTCACAGGGTTCCTTCTTCACAGACTTGGGAAAATTCCCAGGTGAATAATCCCTTTGGGAATTTTCGACTTTGCACTCCTGCTTAATGGAGTTCAAATCTCCCACTGATAAAGAGGTGCATACCTCAGGTGCGCAGGAGGCGTCAATGTTCCTATCCAGGGGTTCTTCCTTGACAAATATGAATGAGGTCTTCATTTCCGGGATTGTATCCCTATACTGAGCATCCATAGCTACTGTAGTGCCACTCATGATCTGTAAAGAACAGCAAAATTCTTTTTCACAAAAACATTCATTCAAACCAATGCAATAAACTAAGATATTTTGGACTTATATATTTTGGATTACAATCTTAAATTTTCCCACTAAAAAGGGAATGAAGGAAGAAATATTTCTACCATTCATGTATAAATTTTTATAGAGCAATGTTACTTTTCGCGCCTCAACAAATCTCGGTGATTTTATCTCGGCTTTTCTGCTGGAGGGCGTCCAGTTTGAAGTGAAATCACGAGAGTTATAATGTTCTTACACGTGGCCACTAAGCATCTATGGATAGAAAATAAGGCACAAAGCATCTCTATGAGTTGACAATAGAAAAGAGAAGAAGATAAGGAACACTCGTGCGGGAAGCCTCTACATTGGTCCTTGCACAGAGGCTTAACAACATCGGCAGCCGACCTCATTTAGCAGGAGGCAAGACATTGAGGACCAATCAAGCTTTACAAACTAACCTCAACAACAGCAACTGCGGCCACCAGCAAAATTCCCTGCAGAAAACGCACTCGGGACAGTCCTTGGCAGTGTGAGGGCTATAGAAATATATCTTGATTGTAAATGTTGAGTTAACCAAACCAAATGCAAGTGTAACACTTGAAAATAATTTGTTACGAGAAACTTTTAACAAAGATGTAGGGGAGGTCATACATTGAAAATGTTGTATTCAACTACTAAAAATACACAGATAAGGGGCACGTAAGAGTGAAATGCCGAAATTTAGCTTTTGAAGTCTTTACCGAAGTTTCAGTCGGGAGTTTGAGATTACAAACTCTGAATCAAGCAGTAAGCGTAAAAAGCAACGCGATTACGCTGAACTTGTGGAAAACCTAATTTTACAGAGCAAGATGGAGTTTCTGGAAGCTGTACGGAGCTAGGGCCAATACCCAAACTTTACTTCCAAAGGTCAAAGCCAGCGCACCTGCCTGCAGTTTTAGACAAGTCAAGCTTCGGAGGCATTATTTCGGAGCCCAATTTGATGTGCTCTAAATACCGTTCTTCGAAGAAGAGCTTCAATGAGCAAGGACTAAAGCGCGGCTTTAGTCCTTGAGCCCACTTGAACATCACTTTTCGTAGGTGTAAAATCATTGGTAATATCAACATAGGAGTACAGTAGGCACCACAGTTCATTTACTACAGATAGTTACGGTATGTCAAGCGATAGAGCCTGCAGGATCTGCAGTTGCAGCATAGTGGCGTCACACGAAATGTATCAGCCAATAGCGTCACTGCTTTCGCAGCGGGGCATCCTGGGTAATGCCAAGACAGAGGCATCTTGAGGAATTTCCAATATGGCGTCGTGTGTGCGAGAGGTTATGTGTGTGTCGCGACTGTTTATTACATAAACGTTGGTAAAATTGTTCAGTTGCAGTTTATTGTGCTTTTCATTTGGGTTTAACATTCTACATTATAGCTTGTTGTAAGGCAAACTTTTTTTAGACAACCAAAATCGTCTAATTTTGTATTTATAAACTCATGCGAATCATTCTATTCCGCGCAAAGCATTCGCTTCAACTCAGGCAAGCATTTTCAGATGATTTCTCAGTTCTTTTTATGGCGCTGCAAATCAAAATGCTATACAATACATGAAATCCATTATTTTCCTTTACTTATGTAATTAAGTGTATGGCCAGTATGGGTAGTTCCAATTTGAGGTTATAAATGAAAAACAATTGGCGAGAAAGTCTTTCTGGAATACTGCAGAACAAGGAGCCGCCGCTCGCGGCCTCATTTCATTACACCAGCATAGTGATGTGGAAGTCGCCCATTGGCTAAAATTGACGCCAGTCACGGTGGTCGCTGATTGGCTGAGATGGTGTAACGGCGGTCGCTGATTAGCTAAGATTGGGCGAAAGGGTGTTCCCTTAGAGCTGACATAACTATCTGTAGTAAATGAACTGTGGTATGCACTAAACGGTCAAGCTGTGATTTCGTAGCTATGATACGCATCTGCAGATATTACGCCTCGCAGTTATTGGAGCACCAGCTCTTGTAGTCAGATGCTGTGAGAAGCTTGGGCGAAACAAGACACAGACGCACAACTTCTAAGCGCACCTCGAATCGACTCGTCGCGACCGTTGTGATATCATTGGCTCTTGGTGCGGCTGAAGATATTTACTTAGCACGAGTATCATGGCTACGACAATAGAATTGAAAGCTAGGGAACAATTGTGACATTATCGTATTCGATAATTTTCTCGCAAAATTGCTCTGTAATCATTTGCCTGTGCTAGGAAAGTACAAGAACAACAGAAAACAACCGAATGTCCTAAAAAAGCAAATACATTAAATCTTCTTTTATTGTTGTGTTTACGAAATCCTCTAAAGCTCTCGATTTCACCAGAAACTATTTTAAACTTTTTTTAGGGTTTGCTGCAGGTTCTGGAACGTCGCAGATGCTTCCTTTATGATGCGAAACCATTTCTTCAACGGTTTGAAAATGATTTTCGCTTTAATGGTTAAAGGCAAAGCTTGATAAATTAAATATTAACACGGCACTGAAGGAAAATAAAGAGGTTTCTCGTCGCACAATAGCCTGGATATTTTAGTGAAGCAAATTAATTTCATGTTTTAAGAGAACCTCGCCCAATGGGTTCAAGAACTACCTATTGTACTCATTGCAACCTTAAGTGAACGAGTGAGTAAATACATCAAGTCTCTCAAGATACAGCTATGATGTTTCAAAATCGGAAAAGAGAATGAGATATGTAATATGTCAAAAGAAACGTGGACCCCATGCACGAGGGTGTAGCCACACAGGTCCAACGCGCATGTGAACAGTATGTAGGGAGAGAAGAGGAAGGACAGAAAAAAGAAACATCAGTAGGAGTATGAAGAAGGGAAAGAATCAACGTGGGCACAAAAGACGGACGTTAAGAAGGCCTACCTCATGGCTCAGAAAAGGCGTGAACAGTTTCAAAACTTAGTGTGTGTAGATACAAAAATTACAGCAACTTTACTGAGCGAATATGTGATGAAATTGCTTCCTTTTATTATCTAAATTAACTGATAAAGTTGTTCTAATTGCAGTGATCATCAACTGATGCATATTTCAATTCAACAGTTTTTGCCGATGATATTCGCGAGTTAAATGTAACATCGATACTTTCATCTGTTCGCCTATAGTTCTCTTCCTACGGGCCTCACCACTTTGCATCTCTGGGAGAGCCCCTGCAGTGTCACCATCTCTTTTCATCCGTTCTTCGACTATCTCCTCCACTTCTTCGCGTCCTCCGAGACCTTTATCGGATAAAGATCGCAGTGAAACTTTGTCACAACAGTACATCGGAATGGCTATTAATATCTATTATCATGTACGGAAATTGGAACAATTTTTCTATCAATGGAAACTAAATAATATTTCCGAATTAATTCACATTGTAAAATTATGCACTCATACAGCCGGGGGAGCGTGCAGTTTCCCCTACAAAAACAACAGCTCTTGCTTACTGCGGCAGATATCACTCACGATTGGAGAGCTAATATGTCAATGGAGGTAATTCTTTCACAACCACTAGAAAGTAATGTAAATCGCATCGAAAGCTACTGCACTAGTGGATTAGCTGCAGCAATTTTAATGTTAAATGGAGGTAACTCAATGAATTTCACTAAAAATTTATGTTAATCCGATAACAGTGCAATTAGCCATTCGATGATTATATTGCAGGACTAATGTGGTAAGCAGGTAACTCGAAGCCGAGCACTGCTGTGAGGCCAGTAAAGGCTAAGTCAACTTAGACCACACCCTCCCCTGGGAAACCCACATGCAATGATTTGTGCTGCGGGTAAAGGCCCACTGGTCTCAGATGAGTAAGTGTAGTGGCAGTCGAACTCGGGTCACCAAGAACAATGGCGCCAATTTGACGGAAGAAACAAATGACCCGAGACCCCCCCCCTCGCCCCTCATCTCTGGGGAAGGCAGTTCCGCCACGGCGTCGTGCATGCACACACAACTGCCGAGCCAGCACACCAAGATCGGCAAAGAGCCAACTTGCCGGACTGGGCATTGAACGTCCGAGCGATACAAAGAGTTAGAACTGAGAACAGAAGCATACTGCTACCGTGAGTCAATTTTTGCAGCAAGAGCCAGTATCTTGGGAAATTACATCCCGGTTGGGATGTGAGTTAAATTGACATTACGTTACAGTAATGAAGGGATGACAAAGAGAGAATGATGATTTCACCGAAATTAATCGCATCACGTGACAATGAAACAGGTGACGTCACAACCAGCCAGCGGAGTCTCGTCTTGGGTGTAACGCACACAGACTGCTGATTCGCTGTGAGGTCAGTTATTTGTATGTCACGTGATGAAAGAACCTTATGTTAGTTCCGCCGTGGGTTTTGTTAACGCTAGCACAAACGCTGAATAGGACAAAGTAAATGACAGATCCAGAAACAATTCATTGATAACAGGAATCTTGTAACAGGTACCCTAGCAAATACGTAAATACATGAGATCTTCAAGTCATACGGCATCATCTTATAAGATTAAAGTACACATGTAGCTGTTCCTAAAATTTTAAGCAGAATAGAATATAAGGGGTAATATTTCTACCGGCGGTGCAAACACCTTGAATATAAGGGGTAGCATTTTTACTGACGGTGTAAACACCTTGAAAAAAACTTTACTGTCTTTGAAGTTATGCAGTGCAGGCCATGGAGGTTTTGTAATAGGAAGAAGGAACCCTGCACGCTTCTCCCGATAGGCCTGCGAACTTAATTTTCCTCCATGGCTGTTCTGTGCAGCCACAGATGCTTCTTCTGTCACAGCCTTCCCAGCAATCGTAGGCTTCCAGCCACTCGTCGCACAAACGCATTCGCTAGGCGTCGTTTGCCGCCTGCAGTCAGCCAGCCAGGCTTCAGCTTTACCGGAATCTTGAGCACCATCGTAGAGACTTCAGGCTCCTTTCACTTAATAAACCTCCTTAGCCCGGGCGTATAACTCGTGGAGCGTCTGAACAAGTTCTAGGAAATTGATGCTTATGGGAGAGCCAGTATAGATAACGGACAGTAAGTCCCGCAGATGGGTGGAAAGAGAGCTTTAGCATCTAAGATGACAATGAAAATCAAGAATTTGTTCAAGTTATTTCTATAAATGAGTAAGTTCCTTTAGTTTGCACTAGGGTGTTCCAAGAGAGGAAAAGGTAGAAGCAAGTAGGACACTGGTTCCTAAATGCAGGTTAATGATGGCTTTTTGGGTGGCCCACAGGAATTCCACAGTAGCTATATATATGTAAGCAAGCAGAAAATAACTAAGTAATTTTGACTTTAGTTGTTATTTAAGAAGAATATTATTCCCATTAAAAAAATGCTGGCAACCTTCAAGCTGTGGTAAAACAGCTGTAAATTTCTTCACGCGCAATTTGAGAATCGTGTTAATACACTCTGAGACCACATACAACACAATTTTACCACTTCCACAAACTTATATCTTGGGAACTATTAAAGGCTTCACCGGCTGTTGTAAATATTTTCAAGAAAGTGTACTTCAAACTTAAACGCTTGTTGTGCGTTCTGCTTCATCTTGGTTAAAAAATTATAGTGTTAACTTTTTTTCGTTTAGTTGATGGTCCATGGTAGGAAAGCTGAGAACTACTGGACTATATAGGGACCCAGGATCGAGTGTTTTCACACAGGACCAACGCGGAATTAAGTCGGGAGAGAAGCAGAAGAACCAAGGTGTCAGCAGAAGTATAGAGACGGAACGGAGCAAAGAGGACACAAAAGTCAGACGTCCCACAGGACTAGTTAAGGCTGAGGTGAAATCTGTGTCTCCCTTGAGACTCTACTCCTCTGAACATAAGATGGGCGAATCTAACTCAACCTTAGGGCTCATACTATGCTCTTGAGGGGATTCTTACAAGTTTCTACAAGCATACGACAGTGGGGACATTGATGCCGCTTAACGTCGGTGAGATTAGAGGTAATATGAGCCTTCAGATGAGGTTTCCAGGCAGTCTCGTACTGACACTGGGGGCACTGAAAAGGCTTGGCATCGGAATGTTGAACAGTACCTCTCGGTGGTGAAGTGACAACGGTTCGGCATCGTATCAACGGAGGCCCGGGTTCGATTCCCCGGACGGCACGCTACGGATTTACACTGCGTGGAACACTCCAGCACCGAGAGGCCAGGTGATGCACGATGAGGGATCCTAAATTGACTCTCAGCACGGACTGCTTCTCCTGCTCTTCACACTACTGGATCTTCAAATTCTAGAATTAAGGCAAAAAGAAAACCTCGATAGGTGTATCCATTGTACCCTGTATACGAGATAATAAANGATAGGCCTGCGAACTTAATTTTCCTCCATGGCTGTTCTGTGCAGCCACAGATGCTTCTTCTGTCACAGCCTTCCCAGCAATCGTAGGCTTCCAGCCACTCGTCGCACAAACGCATTCGCTAGGCGTCGTTAGCCGCCTGCAGTCAGCCAACCAGGCTTCAGCTTTACCTGAATCTTGGGCACCATCGTAGACACTTCAGGCTCCCTTCACCTAATAAACCTCCTCAGCCCTGGTGTACCGTATAACTCGTGGATCGCCTGAACAAGTTACAGGAAAATGATGCTTATGGGAGAGCCAATATAGATAACGGACAGTAAATCCCGCAGATGGGTGAAACGGGAGCTTTAGCATCTAAGCTGACAATGAAAATCAAGAATTTGTTCAAGTTATTTCTATAAATGAGTAAGTTCCTTTAGTTTCCGCTAGGGTGTTTCAAGAGAGGAAAAGGTAGAAGCAAGTAGGACACTGGTTCCTAAATGCAGGCCAATGATGGCTTTTTGGGTGGTCCACAGGAATTCCACAGTGGCTATATATATGTAAGAAAGCTGAAAATAACTAAATAATTTTGACTTTACTTGTTTTTTAACAAGAATGTTATTCCCATTAAAAAAAATGCTGGCAACCTTCAAGCTGGGGTAAAACAGCTGTAAATTTCTTCACGCGCAATTTGAGAATCGTGTAAATACACTCTGAGACCACATACAACACAATTTTTCCACTTCCACAAACTTATATCTTGGGAACTATTAAAGGTTTCGCCGGCTGTTGTAAATATTTTCAAGAAAGTGTACTTGAAACCAAATCGTTGGTTGTGCGTTCTGCTTCATCTTGGTTAAAAAATTATATTGTTTACTTTTTTTTCGTTTAGTTGGTGGTCCATGGTAGGTAAGCTGAGAACTACTGGACTATATAGGGACCCAGGATCGAGTGTTTTCACACAGGACCAACGCGGAATTAACTCGGGAGAGAAGCAGAAGAACCAAGGTGTAAGCAGAAGTATAGAGACGGAACGGAGCAAAGAGGACACAAAAGACAGGCGTCCCACAGGACTAGTAAGGGCCGAGGTGAAATCTGCGTCTCCCTTGAGACTCTACTCCTCTCAACATAAGATGGGGGATTCTTACAAATTTCAACAACAAGCATACGACAGTGGGGACATGATGCCACTTAATGTCGGCGTGATTAGAGGCAATATGAGCCTTCAGATGAGGTTTCTAGGCAGTGTCGTACTGTCACTCGGGGCACTGAAAAGGCTTGGCATCGGAATGTTGAACAGTGCTATGAGCTTGCAGCCCTTTCTTTTCCACGGTAGAATATTCTCACTGCGGACAAGTAAAGGGCCTTCTATCGGAGTGTTTTCTCGCGGTGTCTTCCCGCAGTTTGTCTTTGCATTTCGTCGTGAATGGACAGGAGGCGCACTTGAAGGGTTCAGTATCGGTATGTTTGCCTTGGAAATGATTCTGTGAGTCGTATTTACGAGCGGTAGCGTAATCGCAGTGTTGACACTTGAAAGGTTTCTTATTCGAATGCTTTGTGGTAACATGCAAGTTCAAGTATTTCTTATTTAGAGCCGTATAATCACACTGTGCGCACTGGAAAGGCTTTTTGTTTATATGCTTAGAAATGAAGTGCTTCTTCACATCTTTTTCCCGATCTTTAGCATAATCACACTTAGAACATTTGAATGTTTTTTCCTGCTTATGAGTGAGGGTAACATGATCGCGCAATCGACATGCACTAAACGCGCGATAACCACATTGTGAACACATGAATGGCAAATTACCAGAATACTTCGTAGCGATGTGAGTCCGTAAATTGTATCTCCACCCGGTAGTAAAATCACAATCGGTGTATTCGAAAGGCTATTTTCCTGAATGAATGGTGGCAATATGGCTGTTGATACGATCTGCCAAGCCGGCAACGTAGTTACAATAGGGGCACTTGAAAGGTTTTATGGGAATATTTGGAGGCCATGTGGATTCGGCAAGCACACTTAGTTGTTGATGTGAAGGGGCAGTTGATGCACGAGTAGGCCCTTCTCCGAGAGGATCCACTGCTCTAGGGATCAGAACTGGATGCACTGCTTTAGGGATCAGAACTGGATGCACTGCTCTAGGGATCAGAACTGGATGCACTGCCCTAGGGATCAAAACTGGATGCACTGCTCTTACGTTCAGAACTAAATGTGTAGCTCTTGGAATCAGAACTGGATGCACTGCTCTTGGGATCAGAACTGGATGCACTGCTCTTGGGATCAGACCTGGATGCACTGCTCTTAGGTTCAGAACTGGATGCACTGCTCTTGGGATCAGAACTGGATGCACTGCTCTTGGAATCAGAACTGGATGCACTGCTCTAGGGATCAAAACTGGATGCACTGCTCTTAAGTTCAGAACTAAATGTATAGCTCTTGGAATCAGAACTGGATGCACTGCTCTAGGGATCAGAACTGGATGCACTGCTCTAGGGATCAGAACTGGATGCACTGCTCTAGGGATCAAAACTGGATGCACTGCTCTTAGGTTCAAAACTGGATGCACTGCTCTTAGGTTCAGAACTGGATGCACTGCTCTAGGGATCAAAACTGGATGCACTGCTCTTAGGTTCAGAACTAAATGTATTGCTCTTGAGATCAGAACTGGATGCACTGCTCTTGGAATCAGAACTAGATGCCCTGCTTTTAGGTTCAGAACTAAATGTATAGCTCTTGGGATCAGAACTGGATGCACTGCTCTTAGGTTCAGAACTGGATGCATTTCTCTTCGGTCGTTTGCTCTTGGGTAGAGCACAGGAAGCACTGTTCTTGCGTTCAAAACCGGATGCACTTCTCTTCGGATATCTTTTATTGGGTTCAGAACTCTGTAGAGAACAGCATTTCTATTTTATCGAAGTGCCATTCGTATATTTTTTTGGTGTTTTGTTTCTATGTTAAGGGGTAGGTTGCACGCACCATCAGTGCACTGCATGAGCTCTGAAACACAATAGGGATGAGGTCAAATTTCAGTTTTTGCCGGCGCTACAAAGTATTGCAATGAATGGCCAAAAAAAGCAATAGATAAATTAGAATATAATTGGATTTAAAAAAGGGGGAGTGGTTGCACGGTTTAACTGTCAGGCCAGGCGTACATCGAGCAGGGCAGCGCAGTGCAGCACAGGGCTGGTCCGCACACGGAGACGCAGTCCCTCGTCGTGTGCGGCAGTGTTTACCAGTCTGTCGTCGTGTGGGGTACTGTTCGTCATTGATTATTATATTCAGAAGTTTAAGTCTCCGTGTCCACAACAACAAAGGCGATAACACATGGGAAGAAGGGACTTATACTGTAGTATGACGATAGACACGGGGAACCCATGCACTAGGGTGTTCCCACACAGGATCAATGCGCATGGGAGCAGCAAGTCGGGAAAGAAAAGGAAGAACAGGCAATAAAAAAAATCAGTAGGAGGATGAGATGCGAAGGAAGCAAAGTGGGCACGAAAGACAGACGTCCCGAAGGCCTAACAGTGATAGATCTTCTGAAGGATGCAACGCCCAGAAACCAATCGGTAGTAGAGAAAAACTGTTTGTGTTTTCAAGGTGAGTTTATTTTTACACAAAACATCTGAAAAGGATGGTAACTAAGGCAAATAATATGTAAATAAAAACATTTTTGCTTCCCTGCTTATATATAATCATCTTTTCATAATTAGCCTACATAATAAAGAGTTGCTAAGGCATAAAAAAGAGGAAAAGTACCGGTAATTTTACTTTGGATATTACTAAGAGACAAAAAAAAAAACATCGCCAATAAACACCGTAATCACACATGGCTTTCATAACCTAGTAAAACTATGGGATACATCCTCAGACTGTTGAGAAGAAATAGGGTAAGACTGTGGCGCATCAGTGGTAGATAGATCAGTAGGTGTGCTACATACGAGAGGAGTAGAACCAAACGGTTGCGAAAACATAGGGTGAGATTGCGATCTATCAGCAACAGATGAGTCAGTTGGTGTAGTATAGGCAGGCGGAGCAGAACCATGCGAGTGACGTTGTGGACAAGAGCCCATTGAGGATAACAACAGTGTCTCTTCAGTGTCGGAAACTACGCGGAATACTTCCCGCTTTATCATGTGCTGCGATGCCGGTGGCATTTTAGCCGCAGTTACGTACATAGTCATGAAAAACTGATACAGGGGATCTCTTTCTTCCTGTCCTAGTTCGTCATCCAACGTTTTCCTTTCAAGGGTTCTCCGTGTGGCTCTCTCTTCATGATTTACAATGGACTGTTTCAGTACAGAAGTAACATCTGCTTTCGTTTTACGAGTGTCTACAATATTTTTCTTCTTTATTGTAGTGGAATGAGCTGAAGCACCTTCAATACTTTCACCATCCTCATCGTGATCATCTTGTGAGTGAACGTCGTCTGGGGTCACACTTTCATGTAAATCAAGGGCGGTCTCTGTGCTCCTTTCTTCGTCGGAAATAACATCACCTTCAACAGTCCGTTGAGTGTCAATGTCACTTCCAGTTACATTGGAACTTGTCCCTCTCTTGGACATGTAGGGTACCAGAAATTCCATTCGTTGCTGATATTTCCAGGGCTTAATCACAAGAGCACGTGATCCACTCGTACCCTTCAATATCTTTCGTCTCCTGAGGGCGTCACGATGACAATTCCGCATCTTCAGCCATGCCCCCTTTGCAACAGAACCTGCGAAAAAAAGAGCAATTCTAACACTACCGAAGAGAGCAGGTTAAACTATACATAGTCGAGCTTAATATATAGATAATTAAGTCGATTTTTGTGTTTCTGTTCAGATATCTGGCTACTAGAGATTCACATAAAAGTATAGGTTATAGCTAGTTAGTTATAGTCAGAGAGTTTATGCCTCAGTTTCCGAGCAGAACGCTGTCACAGAAGAAAGAGCAAGGGACATATAGTATGTCGATAGAAATGGGGAACCCATGCACGAAAGTGTTCCCACACAGGATCAACTCGCACGGGAAGAGCAAGTCGGGGAAAAAAGAGGAAGAACACTGGTTATACCTACAGAATGGAGGATCGGACCGCGTCCAACATCATCAGTCGTCAAGTAGAAACTGCTGTGTGGAACAACATGCAACCTCACTGTATTTACCAGAACCCACAACAGAAACATGGGAGAAAGTGCCGTGTAATTTTGAAAGAAATGGTACTTCCCACATTGTGTGCGAACAATCAAGTCAAAACACATCGGCACGCATCCAAAAAGAATCAAACAGAGGTTCATCGTTCTCTAATTATACGAAACATGTTCAATTGTGTTGATGGCCACAGTTGATTGAGAATATAGATTCACTACAGTAGACGCGAGGTCCATGGGTCGTTTTAGTGGCGGACATGTTTTTAGCAACTCTGAACTGGGAAAGAAAATTGTAAGCAAATCTTGGAAGATACCTAAACCAAAACCCATAGACGGTGCACAAGGAGAATTGCCGTATATTTTTGTAGATGCAGCATTTCCACTGCTAGATCATTTAACGCCCAATATGCTAAATCAAAGACAAAGGATAATTTTGGTAATAAAGAATTTAACTATGGGCTGTCCGAACAAAGCAAACTGTAGAGTGTGCCTAACCCTTAGTCACCTTCTACAAAAAATGACGTGACCGAAATTGAAAAAATAGGTGGTTAGAACAACTAGACCTGCCCTCACCTAACCTACCCGAAGTTATGAAGGGTTCTAATGTAACTTACCGGAAATTAGTTGGGG
>LQNS02277813.1:6808615-6822723 GCA_001587735.2 Parhyale hawaiensis | reverse complement strand
ACAATGCAAAAGGAAATTTCAAAACAGTCTTGAGTCCGCGATTTTTTCCAGATCATCATCAAAATTTAGTCATCTATTCCCCATAACATTCCAAGCACTTCCTGCAAATTTTATGATGAAGATACATACGTTCATACCTTTCAGCTGATGTGTCTAAAAGACAGACAGACAAACGCAGGCATAAACATAACCTTCTCGGCGGATATAAAACTGGTGTCTCTACAAAAATATTTGCAGGCTAGAATAAAACGTGAAATAATAATAATAAAAAGTAATAATAGTAAGATTAATAATACTGGTAATATTACTAATGCGGGTACCATCAGCAGAAATAATACTAATAACATTTAAAAGAGAACGACAATGATTAACCATACAAAAACGACTAAGAATACCACAATCATATTCATTACAACAGAAAAACCTCGGTTCTCGACCATCATTCTTTCTGAAATTCTGGACGAGTTCAGAGCACATTTCTTGATTTTAAGCACTCGGAACTTCCCCCTTTCCAGGCTCACGTGGCAAAGTTGTGAAAATTTGGTCAGTTACTGAGTCAAACTTTACCAAGCATTTCAGGCTGAGTTCCGAAATGTTTGCATTCGGAGTCGCTCGAGAACCGATGTTTCACTTTCGTTATGCCTCTACATCAAACGGTACAATAAACGAGGATTAATACAGCAAATCCAAATCAACACAAAAATGAACTTTACATTCAATAGAGCAGCGTGCATAAACAGTGTTCCATGCTCATAACTAAATAATAAAACTATTACACCAGTATTAGCTATGTGATTAACAGTACAAATTAGTTGAGCCATCCTAATTCAGATACATTAGCTGTTTTAGAATAGGGAAAGGAAGAGACATACAGCATGCCAAGAGATACAAGGAAAACATGCACGAGGGTATTCCCAAACAGGATCAATGAGCACGGGAACAGCAAGTCAGGAAGAAGAGGAAGAACAGAACAGAGCATTATCAGTAGGAGTATAGTAATGGAAAGAGCGGAGGGTCGACAGACGTCCCGTAGGCTTTGCTCTGACAAAAATAACTTATGGGGCGCTCTATAGCACAGAACGGGTAATAACGCAATAACCTAACCCTTTTACTTATGGTCAATGAAGGGTCAAAACAATATAATTAACATTATATTTTTGGTACAAGTAGACTAGTTCAAAGGTAAGACTTGGTACAAGTAGACTAGTTCAAAGGTAAGACTTGGTACAAGTAGACTAGTTCAAAGGTAAGACTTGGTACAAGTAGACTAGTTCCAAGGTAAATAATCTAGATGCTGACACTTTAAGACATGTAGCATAACTAATTCTGTTTCAGAGCACAGCCATAAGCTCATAAGTGAATACACCACTGACGACGTGCAATAGTTTTTGTAGAACTGGAAATTAGTTAATATACCGTTTTATGGGCAGAACGTCGCACAAAGCATGGGGAGCGCGGGAGGTTTTCTCCTTGAAAATATACCAAATAGAACATCCAGTGAATTGACGCTGTTGTGCCTCAATGGCCATTAATTCATAACTATAAATAACCAGAAACTCTTCCGACCCGACATCGAGCGAGTTGACAAGACTGACTCACAGGCAAGTAATTCATACCAAAGAGTGAAGCGAAAACTTTTCTGTCTCAACATCCAGCGTGTTGCTACTGGTGTTTCAACGGCTATTAATTTATACGTAGGAATGAGAGAAGCATTTACAATTTTCTGTCTCAACATCCAGCGTGTTGCTACTGGTGTTTCAACGGCTACTAATTTATACGTAGGAATGAGAGAAGCATTAACAATTTTCTGTCTCAACATCCAGCGTGTTGACACTGGTGTTTCAATGGCTATTAATTTATACGTAGGAATGAGAGAAGCATTTACAATTTTCTGTCTCAACATCCAGCGTGTTGCTACTGGTGTTTCAACGGCTATTAATTTATACGTAGGAATGAGAGAAGCATTTACAATTTTCTGTCTCAACATCCAGCGTGTTGACACTGGTGTTTCAATGGCTATTAATTTATACGTAGGAATGAGAGAAGCATTTACAATTCCAGTATTGTGTCTGTTTGTGGTACGACTCTAAAATGAATACAGATAGTGGTGATTTGATCAGAGGTCGAGGGAAAACTTTGACTTTCCCACTTACTAAGTTCTAATGCTTTGGTTCCCACAATTTTCAAGCACCCTACACTACATCATTGAAATCACAAACAATATCTAGGTAGAACTACCTAAAGACAGACTTTAAGCACCGAAAATATTCGCGCAACTGATAGCATAAAAAACTAAAAGTATTCAGCAATGAAGACGGTACACAGACATCCCTCATGAACTGGGGCTATAGTCACATGCACATGCAGGACAGGTTCCGGCGCGACATAGGCAGTGTGACACTCACTAAAGCGCTAGTAAAATTTCTACTACTACAGCAGGAAAGGTGAATTAAAACTTAAATAACTAGAAGAGCATTCGACAATACAACATAACGATTCCCTATGGCGTCAGCCAAAGAAGACGTTTTACCAACGTAGTAGAAACAAGCATGCTGAAGAACTAATATCAACAATGAGATCCGCTCTAACTGACAACAAATATGGCTGCCTGTGCGATAGAAGTTCTATTGTATGGACTTGTCCAACTGTCGTGCTCAATTGCTTTCTTTGTTATGTACCTTTGTTACATGAGCCTTCACACGATGGTGTTTGATATTGGCATAATCACAATGCGGGCAGTGGAAAGGTTTGTCTGCTGCGTGATTAGACGCAATGTGGGCCTTCAGGTTAGGTTCCCACGCTGTCTTATACGGGCATTTGGAACACTTGAAAGGTTTTCCCCGGGAATGATTATTAGCAATGTGAGCTTGCAGCGCTCTCTTCTCAACAGTGGCATAATCGCACTTGCGACAATTGAAAGGTTTAGAATTAATATGCTTTCTAGCGATGTGTTCTCTCAGCTTTCCCTTCCACTTAGTAGCGAAGGAACAATCAGCGCACTGAAAACGTTTATCATTGGAATGTTTACCGTCAATGTGTGTCTGTAAATCACCTCGACGGGCGGTTGCGTACTGGCAGTCTGGGCATTTGAATGGCATGTCATCTGAGTGCTTCGCACGAACATGCAGATTCAAATGACTTTTCCTTTTGGCGGAATAGTCACAATTCGAGCACCGGAACGGTTTTTTATTATCATGCTTAGCGAGCAAGTGAACTTGCATGTCACTTTTACGTATCGTGGAGTAATCACACTTGGAGCATTTGAGCAATTTGTCGGGAATGTGCTTAGCGTTGATGTGATCGACTAACATATGCTTAGTAAAGCCACGGAAATCACATTCCCCACATTCGAAAGAATATTCTTGATCGTGTTTTTTGGCAATATGTTCCTTCAGTGAAAACTTTAGAGCTGAAGAGTAATCACATTTCTTACATTTAAACGGTCTGTCCCCGACATGGACCACAGAAACGTGTTGATTCAAACGACTTTGCGTAGCTGCGGAATAATCGCAGTGAGAACATTTGAAAGGNAATATGTTCCTTCAGAGAAAACTTTAGAGCTGAAGAGTAATCACATTTCTTACATTTAAACGGTCTGTCCCCGACATGGACCACAGAAACGTGTTGATTCAAACGACTTTGCGTAGCTGCGGAATAATCGCACTGAGAACATTTGAAAGGTCTAAAAGAATGTTCTGCAGCCATGTGAACCTGGCAATCGCGTTTTCGTATGGTTGTAAAGGGACACTCAGAGCAAGAATATACACCTTTTCTTAGGGAGGGTTTGGATGACGCCGTCTCTTCTGGTATCCACCGCACTCCCATGCCCCCGAGGGGCTGGGAATTTTTTAAGGACTTCTTACCTTTACTCGATAACCGATTTCTTAATTTTCTTACCTGAAGGGATGCAGATGTTGAAGAAACTTGCTCTTGTTTCTTTGGTGCATTTTTAGCAGCTTTACTAGAATCACGGCAGCCAGCATCTATAAAAAAAAGCAAGATAGCCTTATAATTACAGCTAGCAGCTAAAACCTGTGGAAATTGCACAGAACAAAATCATTGTTCTTCGATATCTCAGACCTGTGTCATGCAACCGAAGTTTGAAAATATATTCCAAACCGAACCGTGAAAATTCTTCACACTGTCGCTCATACTGGTCCCGCTTTGTTTCAAAGGAAAAGCTATAATTAGTTGTTTGAGTAATGAGACGAGCTACTGCATTTCCCGTACCTTTCAGCAAGCCGTTTCCATTGTGTGATACATCGGTGTTTTCTTCATCGGAAATGACCACGGGTTCCGCGGCTGGAGACGCAGGCTCATTTCTTGTCCGGTCTCCAGAACTGGTCGATAGACCGGACGCCAGAGACGCAGGCTTATTTCTTGTACGGTCTCCAGAACTGGCCGATGAACCGGACGCCGGAGACGCAGGCTCATTTCTTGTACGGTCTCCTGAACTGGCCGATGAACCGAACGTCGGAGACGCAGGCTCATTTCTTGTACGGTCTCCTGAACTGGCCGATGGACCGGACGTCGGAGACGCAGGCTCATTTCTTGTACGGTCTTCAGAACTGGCCGATGGACCGGACGTCGAAGACGCAGGCTCATTTCTTGTACAGTCTCCAGAACTGGCTGATGGACCGGACGTCGGAGACGCAGGCTCATCCTCGGGAATGGCCCCAACCTCATCCTTAGTGCTACCTTCAAAGAGCCCCTCTGTAGAAAAAAGCGCACGATCTTCTGCTGAATCAGTGACGCAAGCTTTCATGTCTTTCTTATCCTCGACAGGTTCTTGCTTGCAGACACTGGAGTCCCTGCCAGTGGCGGTGGGCATCTGGTGGTCGTTAGTTTCTGCAGAGAAGTTGGCCCTTTCCTGCAAAATCGAAAATTGCATTAGCTCAAGCAAGCTTTCCTACCAATTAAAGCATTTCATGAAACAAGGCAGATAAAAGAGTGAACGGATAACATTCGATTACAGCTCTACAGCACTAGTTTGAAGCTACAAGCAGACACGAGGGATGTTTCATGAGATTTAAATATGGAGAAGAGGAAATGAGGGGAAGAATAGCACAAAAGGAACTACATAGTGCTTTATTTTTAAAGGAGCAAAAAAGCATTGGCAAACATTTTTTCAGAGCAGGAAGGACAATGTGTGCTTTAGAGAAAGGGAATTGGCCATGCTCACGTTTTCAGGCTATGATTGGGTATCTATCATTAAGAAAATTTGAAGAGTTTAGGCCTCCATATCCACTACAATTGCGATCTAATATGGAAACACACAACGGAAACATAGTATATTGATAGGAATGTGGAACCCGAGCACACAGGTGGTCCCCCCGAGTTAATGAGAATGGGAACAAGAAATCAGAAAAAATGAGAAAGAACAGAAAAAATTTATAAAAAATACACAGGGAAATGGGAAGATGCGAAGTCGGCACAAAAGAATAGTATCCCGATGGCCCAGCTGACTATAAGGATAAGTAGCATACAGAGTCTGTTACGGGCGCTGCTCCCTATAACATCGAATGAGTGAACCTAACTAATGTAACTCTATGGTCTATTTTAAGACCTCGAGGGGCAATCAAATGTAAAATGAAGCTGGCAAGTACATGATAGCATATTTTACTTAATAGCTTCAAAACTGCTAACAAAATAATGAAGTTACCACACATAACTACTTCCATTATATGGTCGGCCTTGCAATTCAGGTTTTGTGGCCAGTGCCCACGACAATCATACAACTGTGTTTTTTGAGCTCATTGTCCAAATGTGCTTCTGTGTGAATTGAAAGAGATGAAATTAGTAAGTTCTCCGTAAACTAAAGTAAAGAGGAGTAAAAAATTAATTACCTTCGTTAGGGATAAAAAATGGATGCCCTCTCTTGCAGTGAAAATTTTTAGATCATGTTTTACCTCCCGATGCGAGTAATTCATTTTTTATCCCCACTTTACTATAATTCACTTCCGATTTTTAAGAGATTTGCGAAAGTTCACAAAAGACTTGCTAGGCCACTGACGAGACGGCAAACGTTTTAATAAATCTTTTAGTAGACACACGGCTGTGTTGAGAGTGACGTCCCCCAACGGTTGGAGGTTGAACTCAGAAATCACGATTATTTAACTATTGAGTAGACATGCCTTTAACTAAATATGGTGTACATTAGTACTGGTTTAAAGCTTTCACGTGTCAAAATTTGTTCACTGATAAAAATGAGGGCAATTGCTCAAGGTACATAACTTTGTAAGTGCAAGAAAACGTGTTTATTTTTATAAGAATGGGTCTTTAGGTACTTCTTTTGCAAAAGAAGAGAAAGCCGTCGATTCAGAAGATGCCTTCACCGCCTGAGAACGAACTACGTAAACCCGTTCAGACACTGTTTTACATGAGAGTAAATTAGAAGCATAGTGAATGATATGTACAGTTGGTAACCGGTGACATAAAGTGATTTATTACTTTGAAATATAAATGAAAGAGCCAAGGTAACAGCAGTAGCCACCGCAAGGTTAAAATCTCTATTAAAACTCTGCAAATGTTTTGGGATCTAGTGCATCTTCAATACTCAGAAATAACAGAAATAACAAAGAAGAATAGAGTAAATGAACGAAAACACTTGTATCAGTTATCTAAGTGAATGTCTAAAAACAAGACTACACGGTTTCGTAGCCTTGTATGCATTACTTTTGCTTTTTATTTGTACTGGGTTACTGGTTATGTTAATAATTTCCTATTCACAACAATGGTAAATCAGACACAGTAGAGAATACAGAACAGGCATTAGGTAAGTTGTCAAATTTAATATCTATGGTAAAAGTAAATAAAAAACAGCTAGAAATATGAAACGTATACCTATAGTGCAACGGTTACATTCAAAGTCAGTGTCTATTTTAATGACAACGATAAGTCAAAATAGCTGAAAATGTGAATATATGCAGATATACTTGGTTGTGTTCAACATCAAGCCTCCTTATTTTCGACTACAGTTGTTTAAAAAAAATTAGGCTATTTCAAAACAAACATACATTGCTTTTGCTTCAAGTTAGAATCTCCCTATTCACAAGATTCATAACTCAACATCAGCTAAGAATACGATTATATAGTACATGGGGTAGCTAACTGGTTTTATTCAGTTAATATCTCAATCATCCTAGTATAATAGTTATTCAAACAAGAAAGAGAGGGTATGTCTTTAGTGAAGCACGTGGAGAATGGAGCGCAGAAAACATCTGGGCAAGGGAATAAAGTGATTTTTACTCTTTAAAAACTGGTACCCATTTTGGTGGAATGCAAAGAAAGGATATATTTATAGTATGCCAAGTGAAAGGTGGAGTCATTGACAGGAATAGGTCAAGATTATAGAAGTTAGTTTAAACCTCCCTAAAAAAAATGTTCTGTAAGAAGAGGAAGGGACATAGAATGGGGCAGATGTGAAGAACCCAAGCATGATATGCTCCCACACTGGATCGACACACATCAAAGCAGCAAGTCAAGAAATAGAAGGAAGTGGAGAACAGAGCACCATTGGTAGCAGTTGAAAAATGGAGGGAAGCACAGTGGGCACAAAAAATTGATGTCCTAAACACCTAACTTAAATAAGAGATGGGGATCCTTGGGAGTGCCATTCACCATAACCTAGTACTGTATAGGCAAACTTTGTAACATAACCCTATGTCCTTTTCTATACCTCCTGTGGGGACTAAAAGAATAGCCAGCCAAGAAAACTATCTTTGTGCAAATAAAAGGACAGAGAAGCAGAGTGGGCACATGGCGCTGTTTCAGCCATGCAAGCTGAGGTAAAGATAACTGGAAGCTTATCTCTACATTATATACTGTGGGTGGGTTTTTCAACTGACATCTTTGGCACGGTAAGAGTAAATGAATCAATTAGCATTGAAAATTATGTTTCAGCATTTCATATAAACATCAATTTTGGAAAGTACTAGAATTATTTGCATTTAAAAGGAGACCCTGACATACAGCTGGTTGGTAAAATGTAAGGCCTGCTACTTTTAAGATCAGGTTGGCACATCCTTTCCATTGCCATAGCACTAGCTCTCTGAGAGACAGTATGCTATATCCAGGACTACAAGGATACATTATTTCCCACTGGAATAACACTATTTGAAAGGGAACAAGTTAACTCTAGGACCAGATGAACACATCACTTTACTTAGGAATAGCGCTATCTGTGAGAAGACAAGCTAACTTTAGGACAAGACAAATCGCTACATCATATGCCCTAAAAATAGAACTATCTAAAAGGGGGCAAGCTAACTTAAGGAAAAGAAACGTACGCCAATTTTGGAAGAGAACCCAGAGATACACTGCAATTGTACAGAATCAAGCTAAGCTCAGGAACTTCAGCTTCTCCGGTGATTGAAACGTGCATGATGCTTGTCACTTAGGATAGTGTTTGTTGTGGTCGTTGCTATACAGTCATGCTTGAAATCCATCAATAACTTTCACTGCAGGATGGAGGTTTCGTCCATCCCAAAGTTAATTCATTTTATTTCAAAGCCAGAAACTTTATTCATATGGATAAAAAAGAAAGTAAGGCTCTCTGGACTAGCTATCAGCTAAAGTTTCTGTTATAAGCTGAATTCTTGGCGGTGTTAATCAATGGCATTCAAAGTAGTCTAATTCGAAAGACATACCTGTAGAGGAGTTGGATGAAGTCGCAGCAGATTCTTCAGTATAGACGATAACTTCACTTTGGCTGGCCATGGTTTTATTTCCAATTCTATAGATGAATGTTACTAAAAAATGACTAAAAAAAAACAACTAGGCTATATACTACTCAAAAGTACATGAACAAGGACTGAATTAGAACAAGTACACGTACAACAAGTAGATCCTTGCTAACATATATCTAACAACTGTTAATATGGCCCAAATGTAGAGAAGCCGCATCTCTTCCTATGGTGGTACAGCTAGAAAATATACAGCCAAACTAATCTCTCAACTAGGCCCCACAAGCGTGACATCACGAACATGGTGTTATAAGGAACCAATTGCAGCGCTTACGTTGCTCGCTTGATCAGATAGGGTGGAGTGTAGCACCAATGAACGGTGCCGCTTGCCGTGTGTCTCAGTGACGTCATGAGCGTAGGAGAAATAAAGCCCTCTTATTGCTTGTAATGGCGGCCACGAACGAAGGAAAAAAAAAAATTAAAGCTGTCTTATCGTTTGGCTTAAGAAATAATTTTCTAGGAAACGATGCCAATTTATTTGTCGAAACAGTGGGCTCATCCAAGAGTTGCATAACCTTCACCAACTGAACATGCCCATTTATTCAGATTTTGCTCTTCTAAGATAGTGTTGCTTCATCTCATTCGCAGAACATCGTCACTACTGTACAAACACCGGACCGCCGTGTTGTATTGTACAGTTGACTTGCATCGATGACATTAATAACATAGCTGAGGGGCGAAAATACATTACAGACACGCACTGTACTGTTGCCTTAACATCCTAGCTTTTATTAATTCAGGATCAGCAGGTTGTAAAAACTTCGACCGTAAAACTACAATTTTCGTTTGAAGAAAAATAATGCAACGCTGAAAGTGATATACCATTCATGGCTTAATTTTTGGCGGCAGCACGGGAAGGCGGATAGCAATGTTTTCCTGTCATGGCTTTAGCTGCACTTGCCTCCTTCGCACATCTACTAGAAGATCAAGTGAGTGGGCCAGACGCGTTACTTTTTCATAGCAAAATCAGCATCAGCGTTACATTACGCGATGGACTGTATCTCCTGGTGTTACAAAAACACAAGGGGAAGGAATAAACAGTACCCCCTCTATTCGAAATAGTTGTGCCCAAATGCTATTCACGTTCTTCCGGTATAATTGTTCCATTGGGTAAAAAGAAAAAAACACCAAAAAGCACAAACTGGAAACGTTTATCGCTTCTAATGTAAGGGATGAACTTGCTGAACCTTTTGGACAAGGTTTCCCAACGTCTTATTATTAATCGCGAATTCCCCTGCAAATGAACTTTTTGGCTGTGGAACTATTTCAGAACAGAGGGAGCAGTAATTAAATAGAAACAGGAATTCCATGGGTGAGAAGCCCTTCCCACACAGGATCAAGACTTTGCTTATAGGTTCAGGAAACAAGATAATGATCACATTATTATAATGAAAAGTTCAAGACTCGGTCTTCACTACGAAGGCGATCGAACAGAGGAAGTGGTAAGTGATATGAAGTAAATTGGAGGAACTTAGGACCCATGCACGAACGTGGTCCCTGAGGATCAAGGGGCACTGCAAGTCGGGAATGAAAGGGAATTAGATAGCATCATCAGTAGGAGTATGAAAATGGAAGGAAGCAAAGTGGGCATGAGAAGAAATATCCTGAAAGACCAATCAAAGCAACGTAACCGATTGTACCCTGAAAGTGCTGCTCTCATAACAAGATAGGTGAATCCAACTCAATCCTATTCATGGCAAAGAAAGAACAGAAGGTGAACATTATTTGCAAAAGAATAATGGTAGAAGCGAGCACTTGGACAAAAAGCAAGCTGTCCTTGACCTAGGAGTTCCATGGAGCTACAGAACACCATCAAACAGGTACTAGAGCAACTTTATTTCTCTCTATGCCATTCCTAAGGGACGGGCTAGAGCAACCTTATCCCTCGCTATATCACTCCAAAGGGACGGGTAGGGGGAAGAGGGGACAAAAGTCGAGATGAGCAATGAAATGGACAAGGTGTGGATGTAAATTGTGTCAGGCAAGAGGTACAGTAATATCATAGGATAGCTACCTAAGAAAAAGTTTTGCACTAGTTCAGCCGGGGGAGCGTGCGGTGTCCCCAGACAAAAACAAAAGTTTTCGCCCACTGCGGCAACATGGCTGACTCGCTCCAGGAAATACCTTCCAATGCACTGCGGAACTTTGCAGTTGCAGTGAGAATCTCGTACAAACCCCAGTAAAAAAAAAACAGTTGAAAAGTGATTATTATTTTGAATAGTTCAAGTCCACGTTTCCACTATCACGGCCGTCTAATAAAGAAAAACAAAAGACATACCTACAGCATGACGATAAAAACGCGGAACCCATGCACGAGGGTATTCGCAGATAACATCAGCGTGCATGGGAACAGCAACTTAGGAAAGAAGAAAACAAAAGAAAGTAGCTAACATTAATGGGATTAAGCAAGTGGAAGGAAGCAAGCAAGTGGCCCGAAAGAAAGACGGGCCCAAAGGCTAAGCTAAAGTTAAGGTAAACTATTGGGTGCCCCTGGAGTCGCTGCTCCCCATAGCATAGGATGGACAAATTTAACCTAACCGTATGGCACATCCATCTAATGCCCACTGAAGGGGTATCCCACCACCATGTGAAACGATCTTAAAGAGAGTCTGCTTAGCGTTTCATCTTCTCTCACCCTCCCTGCAAAAGACATGTAATAAAATTACCGTAGACCTACTACCTAGAATCCATCCCATGGTTGAACATAAGGTTACTTCATTGCGTGACCACCAAATAGCTAAGTGACGCCAGAGCCAATCGGCAGCCTGTACGTTCCACACTCCTAAGACAGTTGACACTGCTGATTGGTTGTGATGGTAATCGTTTGGTCGTTGCAGTTTTCGTGGCGCCTGTGACTCCGTCGTGACGGGGCTCAGGAAACGACGGGGAAACGGAAGGAGATAGTCAGAGGAAGGGCGAGAAAAAAGAAACGTAGAGACAAGGCGGGGGGGGTCCTCCCAGAGATGTATGGGAGTGAGGGCCGCAGGAAACATATTAATGCAAGACTGTTTGTTTTCCTCATCTATTTAGTTACCACGTGATGAAATAATCTCATATTAGTCCAGCCATGAGTATAGCTCATCTCAAGAAGATCATGAATGAATTAGTAACAGCTGTTGAAGCAAGTTAATGAAAAACATGCTAACATTGGGAAAAAATATAATTATTTACAATTTACGAAGACCATATAGAATAAATAACAATTGTGAAAGTAGAACCGACGTTTCAATTACCGGCAGGCGGGGACACTACACATTCGTACGAACAATGTGACGTAAGGATGCGCAGCTCGGATGTCGAACATGGTAGCTACCGTATCTTTGCTACGGTGTTCAAATTTATTTTAAAACGAGTGCGAGGCCACAGCCTCGCTTTTAATTGCTCGTGCGAATCACATTTGGCCTCATCAAAAGTTGCTTCAACTCCAACGTTAGAAACAGTTTCTCAACATTCTGTACACCTCCGAGCACTGAGAGGATTATTGTCCCAAAACCAGGACGCCTTCCTCGTTGGCCCAGCAAGAAGTCCTCCTAGTGGCGAAAAAACGGAAGAAGAAAAGAAGAAAAAACATGCTTGGGAATGTGTAACGGCAGTAATTTCGTCACTAGTAGTCACTGGGGGATTCGGACTCCTGCCCCGAGTGCCACCTCGCCCCCCCCCCCCAAACAGCCAACCACCTGTTTGAGTGTCCCGCCCACCCTACCGCCCTCCTTCCCACCTCTCTATGGGACAGCCCTTCAACTGTGACTGACTTCTTGTGCTCCCTGCCTTCCTTCTCATGCCTTCCGCCACACGCCCGACCCCCTCCGGAGCCGCCCCCTACGTAACAACAACAACAACAACAACTGGGAGAGCAGTGACCTTAGGATCCGGGGCGCAGTTATCGATGGGGTGTTCTGCCTATGTGAAGCCTTAGTCCGGATAATCAGTGATGGACAGCAGTAGCATACTCTTCTGTGTCCCCGTAACCGCTACTTGCAGCACGAACCAGAGTCTGAGAGTCTCCTACTTGGGGGGCGGGCTCAAGGGGCGTCACCATTACCGACAAAGAACAAGTCTTAATCGGCTTGTTCAAACACAGAAATTGCAATTTCGGGCAGCATGAGCATTCCTTGGTGGGTATTTCTTGTCGGGCTCGATAATACGTGCTGGTTTTGAACAATACTGTTCTCGTTGACGGCAGGGGCAGTAACGGTGTCACTCATCTGAAGCTTCTGTTACAGCATCAAACACTTTAATAAATAGTTGTGTATGTGCTTGGTTGCTTGTCTGTGCGTTACGCTGGCAACGGTTGCATAATTCTCATTTTCAAATAGGAAGATGGCTTAACTTCACTAGAGCCTTAAGTAGCTCTTAAACATCTACCAAAAAGCTTAATACTAATCCGATACGTTTAAGAGATTTGTGAGTTCATCTTTTGGCTTGTTTCACTTGTACAGAGGAATTGTGCTGATAATAGTAGTAATTAACATTATTGAAATCATCCGGGTATAACTCGAAGTAAATATCACCATTTAAATAAAATAATAATCAGCCTTACACTTCTAACCGTGGCAGAATGGCAAAGTGTGACAGATAATCTCACATACTTGGATCGCATCTTTAAATTTTCTCATAGTCACACTTCACAGCCAGGGTACTTACCTACCTAATAAAGGATAAGGGCAATAGAGAGGTCATGGTTGTCATAGCCGTCCAAATAACTGATCAACAGCAGCCGTGCAACCACTGTGGGGCCTAGCGGGCATTTATCTGCAGCCAACATCCATCTGCAACTTCATACTAGAGGGTATACAGTCAAGCTGACCTTTTACTGTTATTGAATATGAATAATAATAAAAAAGCATCACTGCAGGTATGGGAAGCTATTTTACTGGCAGGATATTTATGTACTTTTATAATATTAATATAAGTAAGATAAACTGAGACAAAGTGACTAAGGTAAGGTAAACTCTAGGCTAAAATGGAATGGAAGAAGTACAGCCAAAGAAGGCAATATCTCTGAGTTGCATGAACGTAATTGCGTGCGAATGACAGCAAACTTTTCAAAATTGTTAAGCATATTTTGCTCCCTTTTTGTGTACATTTGTGACATGAACGTTGTAACGGTTAAGTTTGTTGGTGGTGTAATCACAATCCGGACAGTGGTAGCGCTTTTCAGCTGCATGCATACAGGCCACATGGGCTTTCAAGTTGGGTTCCCAAGCTGTTTTGTACTTGCACTCTGGACATTGGAAAGGCTTTCCCGGGGAATGATTATTCGCGATGTGAGCCTGAAGAGCTTTCTTTTCAATCGACGAATAATTACATTCGGGACAATTGAATGGTTTAGCATCGGTGTGCTTTCTAGCGATGTGTTCTCTT
>LQNS02277813.1:6789724-6808033 GCA_001587735.2 Parhyale hawaiensis | reverse complement strand
TGGAAAGGCTTTCCCGGGGAATGATTATTCGCGATGTGAGCCTGAAGAGCTTTCTTTTCAATCGACGAATAATTACATTCGGGACAATTGAATGGTTTAGCATCGGTGTGCTTTCTAGCGATGTGTTCTCTTAATTTCCCTCTCCATTTCGAAGCGAAGGAACAATCGCTGCACTGAAAAGGCTTAGCACTGGAGTGCTTGCCGTCAATGTGTATTTGTAAATCACCTCGACGGGCGGTTGAGTAGTCACAGTCTGGACATTTGAAAGGCATTTCATCCGAATGTTTAGCACGAACATGCAGGGTCAAACTGACTTGTTTCTTAGCGGTATATTCACACATGGAGCACTGGAATGGTTTGTTATCGACATGCCTAGCGAAAAAATGAGTATTGAGGTCTCGTTTACGTGCTGTAGTGTAATCACACTCCGAGCACTTGAGCAAGTTTTCGGGAGAATGCTTCGTCCGCATATGATCCGTCAGCCTGTACTTGGAGGGACCACGGAAGTCGCACTGCTGACATTGGAAGGTATACTTTTTGATATGCTTCACGGCAACGTGCTCTTTCAAGGTAAATCTATTGTTGGTGGCGTAATCACATTTCCCGCATTTGAAAGGTTTGTCATTAGAATGGACTTGGGAAATATGTCGGTTGATACGACCTCGCGTTCGGGCGGCGTACTCACAGTGAGAGCATTGAAACGGTCGGTCAGCGTGTTCCGTGGTCATGTGGGTTCGGAAAGCGCTCATCGTCGTACTGGCAAACCGACAAAGAGCGCAGGTGTATTGGCCTTCGTGTCGGGGTAGTTTGGACGATCCTGTCTCTTCCGGTGTCCACTGTATCTCCATGGCGCTGGGAGAATCTGAAATTTCTGAGAAGTTGTTCTTTTCGGAAGTGGAAGAATTGCTGAGCTCCAACGATGCAGAGGCGGAAGTGAGCTGGCGTTGCTCCTCCGATTCATCTGGATCATCTACTCGACATGGACTATCCAGTGCAGAATCTAAGACACGGAGGAGATTGGAGGCTTCAGAAGAGCTGCTTCTTGCAGGAGAAGAAGGACTTCTGCCGCGCAACGGTGAAGATATCGAAGACCTCTGTTGATATGCCTCTGCAGCATCGGCCTCTAGGTGACATAGGCCGTCTTGTCCAGTATCTGTGACATAGTGTATTAGCCAACCAACACTAGTTTTGTAACAAGTAGCCATATTTCAACTAGAAGCATAAGCGTTTTTATTTCTGCCATGGCTACAGCATTTGAGTGAGACTTTCGATAAAATATCATCGACATAATAAAGACTGATGTGTGTTGATCTGTTTATCTTTTTATTTATTTCTATAACTGACTTATTGGCACGCTTTCCGAAAGCATGCGACAATTAAGCCAGGTTGGAGACTGTGGTTGTCCCGTCACGTTTCACTGAAAACTGATAGGTAGAAAATAGACCATGTTGCAGGTGATAGCTAACATATATTAATGTAATACCTGATTGTACTTCTTGCTCAGCCAAAGTTGAAATTCAAATAATGATAACTAAGACTTTTTAGTGCTTAGAGCTCTTTCACGAAATAGAAATAGAGTAAATGATCAACGAAGCTCAGAACAAGCAATTTTTTATAGTGTAGTAGTGCAGCAATAATTATTCCAGCTTGTTTTCTCTTTTTTCACGAAATAGCTTTTACGTTAAGGGCGAAAATTTCGATATACTGACGTAGCGTCTTGGCGTAAATTGGATACGCGGCAGGAAATTTATTTCAATTAAAGATGCTTCACTACTGGACAATATTATTTTCTTCGTTTATCACCCGTGGGAAAGGAGTGTGCAGCTCTGGTAAATTTAAACAGAACGCACACATTTTCAGAAACTTTTTGAAATGGCCGTTGTAGCATAGGCTTCAGCAGCCCATTAGCAACAAAAGTATGAACAATGAAAAAGGGTCACCAGAATTTCCCATAGTTATTTTCAAAAGCGCAGGCACTTTAGTTATTACTACATTGAGGAGTTAAAGCTTGCTTCCACAACCAAGACAATATAACACAGGGAGCTAAACAGCAGGTACGTCGATAGAAACGTGGAATCCATGCACGGAGGTGTTCCCTCGCCAGATCAACGCGCATGGGAACGGCAAGTTTGTTGAGAAAAAGAGGGAGGACTGGTTAAAGTAATCATCAATAGGAGTATGAAAGGGTATGAAAATCATGTGAGCGCGAAGAAGAAGCTTCACAAAGGCAAAGTTAAGGGTAAAGTAATCTACTAAGACCTCTAGAAACATTACTCTGCGAACGTTCTAGCATAAATTAAGTAGCTAACTAAGAAATTACACTTATTTTAACTTCGAGAAAAACGGGAAAAAATTACTACGGCATTATATTAGCCATTTCAGCCTCCCTAGGCACAACCATGGTGACTCAAGAGAGGAAAAGGAAGGGACATGTAGTACGTCGATACAAGCGTTGATCCCATGCATGAGGGTAGATCAACGCGCATGGGAACAGCAAGTTAGAGAGAAGAAAAATAACACAACAAAGCCTCATCAGTAAGAGTGTGAAAACGGAAGCAAGAGAAGTGGGCACGACACACAAACGACCCGAAGGCCTAGCTAATGGCTAATATAATCTACGAAAAGGCCCTGGGGTCACAGCTCCCCATATCATAGGATGGGCAAGCCGAACTCTGTGGCCTATGCCCCTGAGGGGAGAAAAATTAAGTGACACAGCAACAATTCATTCCATGCAGTAACTCGGATACCGAAATACTCCATAGCTACAAGTCCACGAAAGGCTTGAAAATTAAAAATTTGCGCAATCGTGAGATCTACCGTGCGCCTACAGTCACAGGAGACTATTGGGTAGTGAATTTACATGCTTAGCAGTCTTTTTTTTTACACTGGCCTGTTTTGACTTGGAATTTGTTGCCGAGATTCATGCTCGGCAGGTGGATCTGCAGACGTTTAAGTCAGCTATGAATGTATTTTCGATTAATTTCCCTTCACGGCGTCTTGTGCTTCCTGGTGTTGTACAAACTTCATTTGGGTTCCATTACCTGTCCATGGAGGCCCGGGCGTGCAGTTTTAATAACAATCTTTGGTTCAGACAGTTGAGACAAAGGACTTTTATACTCAGAAACCTACATTGTTTTGCTGTAGTGAAAAAAACATCAATACGAAAAGGGAGAAATGAAGAAACTAGAAAATGCTATGATGTAGCATCGGAAAAAAAATCAATAGAAAAACAATGGTTGAAATGAAACCACTGTTTGCCTTAGCTACTTTTTGTTGCTCACCAGTACTCTCTTGAAAATCTCACCCTTTGTTTTCGACCGTCTAAATTTGCACATAGTGAACCCGGTGCAAAAAAAGTTTTGGCTTTTGTAGAGTGTAAAAATTAGGATCCATGAGAGCACTGAGACAATTAAGTTGTCTTCATTGTATTCACATCAATACTAGCAAAGCAAGAAAGTGTTATTTTAAGGCCTCTGACTTTTGCCATCATCGGAAAAGTGGTCCAGTATTCGCTTATCAGTTGACAACTAAACACAGCAGATTCTCCAGTCCGGCATAATTACCGCCTATCTATTTTTATCAAAGTGTGACACGAAAAAAGAAATCTATGCACACACAAACACACGTATACGGGTACTGTGCAAAACCTATTCGATTACCTAAAACTAAAAAGCAAGACTAAAATAGCTGTCCGTAAAAACGTATTAAAAACTGTGTAACCTCCAATAAGTAAAACCCGATCGTTTCAGACTATCAGTCCATCGTCAGCAGAAAAATTTGTGTAACAAATAAATCTGACAAACATCAGTACTAACAAAGTATATATTATTGTTATCTTTATTAGATTCAGTATTTTACCACCCCAGACGCAGCGAGGAGATTCAAGAGTGAAGCTCAACCGAAAAAATATAACACTTTTGATAAGTAGGAATATTTTATCTCGGCATAACTGCCGGGAAAACTCAGTTGGCTCAGTGCGCTACTACTAGCATGAAAAAAGGGGCTGGAAATCGACGACACTCGAGTGGACGGCCCCTTTCTTGGCCTTCCACACGAGATAGTAGAGGTGTCCAGCGTACTAGGTCGGCTGTCTCGATCGACAGCCCACCCAGACGAACAGAAATGAAAAATAGAGAACCTACCTAACTTTAAAAAACTGACCTCGTCAGCAGAAACTGCGGCAAGCTGCAATATATGCGGAAAAGGCAATAGGAACTCTTGGGTGCGTGATACCCAAATATATTGTGGCAGGGAGAGGGCTGCCAGAATATACCCCTGAGGGCACAAAAGTATATATGCGAATCTGTTTAAAAAAGAACAGATCGATAATAGCTCAACTAAAGCTAACATACACCACAGCTACTTTGATTCACCAAAAGGAAGTATCGATAAAAACGAAAAGCACAAGGAAAGCATGAACTCTGAACACAGACGAGCTATGCATTAGCTATAATAGCTACACCAAGAGAAAAGACGCTCTGAGTGTCATTTAGAAGAGATTTTGATTTGAAACTCTAAAGGGAGTCCAAAATTCGTAGGTCAGTCCAGTCTAATCGTCAACAATACTTATACGTAAATCTTCTTTTTTCAGGCATCAATCTTATGAAAAAGAAGGACAATGTGCAACGACTTAGTAGTCTAGTAGTAGTATTATAAGGAGATTTAAGCCTCCCTAAATAAGTACTAAGCTTTTCTAAGAGAGGAAAAGGAATGGACATATAGTATGTCGATAGAAAAACGGGAAACCCATGCACGAAGGTGTTCCCACACAGGATTAGCGAGCATGGGAACAGGAAGTCTGGAAAGAAGAGGAAGAACAGACAACAGTAAGATCAGTAGGAGTATGAAAGTGGAAGCAGAGTGGGCACGAGAGACAGACATCCCGAAGGCCTAGCTAATTGCTAAGGTAACCTACACAAACCCCCAGGGGGCGCTACTCCCTATAACATAGGATGGACGAATCTAACTAACCATGGCCCACCCTATACCCCCTGAGCATGCAAGGCGTAATATAAGGACGAGTCTCCTCTTCCCCCCCCCCCCGTTACAATCTTTCGTACGAGCACACGCTGAATAGTGTAAAGTTCCTAGCAATCACTTCCTACAGGTTTGACATAATTCACGGACTCCCTCTGTATTTTCAAAATATAACCTCAGCTAAATGATACTCAAGAGTGCCTTTCCTCTGGACATAGCTTGTTTATATTCATGGCTCAAGGCCTCCTCTTACTTTTCGTTTTTATCGATGCTTCCTTTTGCAAATCAAGGTACAAAATAGGTATAAGTTGTAAGATAGTTTTAATCAGGCTAGTATAACTCGGTTCTTTCTCAAACATTTAGAGTAAGCAAGCTGGAATTGATCTCCGTGAATATTATTTGTTAGAGGAATTTTTCCGCTGGCGATGGACAGAAATTCCGGACACAGCTTTTAATCAACCCTAAACAGTCTGAATAATATTCCGGATGAAACGATAGTTTTTCATTTCTTTATTGATGATAACATTTTTTACATCTTGAATGGCTAACTTATTTCATAGAAATGCATATAATTAAAAATACATATACGTAGCAAATTTACGACAACCGGCACATAAGGACTGCGTAAAAGCAGTTTCCCTTAAGACGTACTACCACTCATCAGTTACGCTGTAACAGCGACTAGGCTACTTTCAGAGGCTAATATTATGACACTGCTTAGAACAAATATATTCAACACCTTCAACAGTATTCTTAGGGAAAACAATATTTCCTTTATTTCAATTTGACTCTCGACAGGATAACAGATGTAACAGTGCAAGAAAAGCACTCCTACAGAACTGGCTTAGAATCCATGGTAAGATGCAAAGCAGTTTTTATGCATATCCAAACACAAGTGGGCACAGCACTTTCTGCAGTAGATCTTGGTTTGTCCAGGACAGTTTGGAACTCTGCATCTTCGACGCTTTCCAGCAACAAATGGTACATGGGCTACCTGATCGAGTCTCACTACATCGGGCGGAGCACAACGTTTTCTCTTGTTCATCTTTGGTGGATTTTCTCTTGACCGACGGCCTAGCTCGACGCCCTGAGAAGCTTGCCCTGCTTTCATTAGAGAGACTGCAACATTGAGTTTGAAAGGAGCCAGTTGCAACACTTTTTTTTTTAATTAAAAGTTGTTCACAATCTTTTCTGTACAAAAGCCACGCATTCACAATTGCCATGTCAAGGCAGTGGAAAATGAGATGATATGTCTTCTTTGACTTCAGGCTTATTTTGTACAAAGAAATCAAGTGATCTGCCAGATCCACTCCGCCCATTGATTTATGATAGCGTTGCACTACGTCTGGACATGGCACTTCTACAAGTTTTTTCTGGGTTTTGTCAAACCTGTTCACTGTTGTCAGGGGGTTAGCCTTTGCAAATGTGGACACCAAATTTACCACCTTGTCGTCAAACCATCGAACTAACGTTACTATAGAGTTGCCTTCTCCAAATTCACTCTCTTGGTACGATCCCTGGCCAGCATGCCCCAACTTTTCATCGTCCTTCATGCTTCTAGGCAGCCCTACCAATCTTGGCAGCCCCACACTGCCACAACAGCATATTGCTCTGCTTGCTAGGTGCTGCAGAAGTAGCAGGGGGGTGAACCAATCATCGAAGAAGAGCAGGTGATTCCTATCAACAGGAATATTTTGTGCAAGATGCAAAACAATGCTAGAACCAGCACCCATGTCGGGAACTTCAAAGTCTTCGACTGGCAATATCTTGCCAACATATGGGATGAAGTCATGTATAAATCCCTTCTCCGATGCAAGAACAAACAGCTTGAAACCAAACCTATTAGGTCTGTTCGGTATGAATTGCTTCACTCGACTGCGTGCCTCGTAAGGAATCATCTGCTCCTCAACGCAGAGGCATTGATCTTTTGGGACACTCTGAAATTTCGCCCTAAGGTGGTCTATCAGGGGCCTGACTTTGTACATGGGATCACAGTTAGAGTTTCCAGATTTACTATTATCAGCTAAATGAAGGTTTGCCCTTATAGCTTCAAATCTGTCTCGAGACATACACTCAGCTGCAGAGCCAGTGAGAGGGACCAAATTTTTAGCCCAATGCATCCTAGTATTGGATAATTTGGATATGGAGAAACATAGCACTAAACCAAACCATTTCTTCAACTCCTGTTGGTCGAGATTCAGGGGCTTATTCATGTCTCTCTGAAGAGCATATAAGTTAGATTGCTCAACGATCGTGTTGAAGATGACATCATCGATATAGTCGGCAAATTATTTTATTGGAGAATATAATTCGTAACTTTCATAAGAAAAAAATTTACAGGAACAAATTCTGGAACTTTTGATTTTTCACTCGATGAGCTACTCCAATTTTGTTGTAATTTTCTTGCAGCAGCTCTTTTTGTTCTGCCAATAGTTGCTGTGGTAGGGGGAGATGACTTGTCTCCAGCAAAATCCTGGATACGAATCACTAAAGCATTTTCAGTTCCGAATGCATCAGTTTCATCTTGCAGTTCCTGGTCCTCTGGCACAACAGCTGAAAATTACAGTAAATATGTAGTGATATTTTTCTCTCAATTGACACCTTAGCGATAAAAAAGTTTTCTGTAATTTGATAATGAATTAGCAGTCAAATTAGACACAATTTATACAGGTAATTTTCTGTTTTTTTTTTTTTTTTAAATTCAACACGAGATACCCTTGACGTGTTCTGCATAACTCATTTAAATATCAAGAGCATACAACATTGGAAGGAAAACACTAAATGGGGTGATTTTGAAAATTTCACATTATTTCGTATCATATTAGTTAGTAAACTATCATAACTTACAGTCATTTGAGTCTACAGACGGAATTTCTTGCTCAACAGTTTCAGTCTCGTTGTCTAATTGAACTGTGATTGAATAACTCGCAGAAGGACGGGCTCTCTCTGCACCGTACAACAGCCTTGGCGTGAACACTGAAAACAGGCATATAGCAGGCTTAAAAAGAGCCTAATCAGTCAGTCATAGGATGATGATGCGGTTATGTGCCAGGTGTCGTATATTTGTGACGCATTACGCGATACATTTTCCATATCGGAAAAACATAGGCATTTATCAGTTGGCTATGAGTAAATAGTGAGTGGCATCGGATAACATCGGATGAATGCCTATAAATTTCCAATGCATCTTTGCGCCTACTGAAGCAAATTTGCTACGTACATTCACTAAATTCGTTCCAACTGTCAGACACTATATAAACTTTTTATTCTCTCCGTATATTAAAAAACATTCACGCATACAAAAAATATATATATATCAGAGGTTGAACTCACCTTGTGTTTTCTCCATTTGGCGGTAAACATCCACACAGAACACGAGCAGAGCCTAGCGTCACTTTCCGGCAATAGTTTGTTTACAACTGGTACCGTCTGGCGAGACCTGGCATCAAACGTGTTCAGAACGAGCAACGAACGTGCGGCGTATTTGCTACAGCAGTCACACACAAGAAATCATTCTTCTTATTTATTGCTATACATCAATTTCAAATTAGAGTAGCAAATTTGCCGCGTTCGTTGGTCAAATGTCTTTACGGATAGCTATTTTAGTCTTGCTTTTGAGGCTTGCGAGGGTCAATACTGCAAAGATTTCCGACTACCTACATACTCTAGAGTCAAGAGTCCTCCCTTATATATAGATTTAAAGATTTGGACGAAAGTAATGGGCCGCTTGAGCACCAAAGTAATTAGGCAGGCATATCTCTTACCCGCTAATGGGTCATGCACAACTTGTTGACTAGAGCGGTCTTCTTCAATGAAAACACTCGGGGGTTCAGCAGCTTGATGCGTGGACTCAATCGTGACGGAATCCTCGACGACCTCTTGTTTGGGGCACAGTCTGGGAGACTCGGCCTCATTTGCAAAAGCTCCATCGTGGAGCTTATTAACGAAAATGAGTTCCTCCTTGAAAACAATGCAGTTATTTCCGCTTGCTCCGGGCGTTTGTTGGTCTGTGTCCTTTATTCGTTTTAGACTCTCGGTATTTTCCTGTATGAACATAAAAGTATCGGTTTAAATCAACCTCGCTACCGTTCATAATTTGATTTGAGGGAGCGTCACACCTACAGATATTCTTTGAGCAGGAATATAGATTGATCATTTTTAGGGATTTTCACAGTACGTAGTTGGAGCCTACCTAGTCCAAATTAAAGATATACAAAGAGATGAAAAGGGTATAGAGTATGTCGAGTGGAACCATGAACAATAGTATTCCCACAAAGCATCAGCGTGCATGGGAAAAATACATCGGGAAAGAAGAGAACGAACATAAAAATAATGCATCATCTGTAGGAGTAAGAAAATGGACGGAAGCAAAGCGAGCATGCAAGACAGACCTGAATACTTTGATGGCATGGCTAAGACTAAGGTAGGTAGCTACTGTAAAGAGGCTTTTAGACGGCCCTATGGGTAACGATCCATCCTATGGCCCTTGAAAGGAAAAACACGAGCAAACGATCAAACAAGTAACAATTGGAAAGGAGGTTTAGGATACAGACGTCAGCAGATGTAGGTAGGAAATATGAAATCCTTATATAATATAGGCTTCGTGTATTTCGTGTCCGCACTCAAGGAAATAGGCGGAAAATAGGCCGGGTTGTACATTTTGTAATTGAGCTATATTTTCGCAGAGATCGATGACCAGGTTGCAGAAGATTGTGAAACCCTTCATCTGACTGCACTTCTTTCTCGAAACACTTCTTGAAATTCGAACAATAGGCATGCAGATTCAGGAGTCCGATTCTATAACTTATTTTTCTCTCAGGTCACGACGTATAAATTCGCCCGATGATCAATGGGGCGGTGACGATGCGATGATGATAACAATAACTTTTTTCTCCCATGTCACGACATAGAAATTTGGCGGATCATGATCAACGGAGCACTCAGTAGACAATTATTTCACGAGTACGAGACAACTAATTCTTCTATCTTACTGTCTTTCACTCAGAGAGTATATTTCGCTTCAGAGACCAAAACTTCAGCACTTCAGTGAAGCAGATTCTTGAGTATGAAAGGCAGTATCAAGGATACGGCGCACTCAGATTGTATATAAGCTGACGGGAATAGTTGCATTCAAGTTTATTGTAGTGTTAAACTTAGGAAGACGCATGTTTAATTACGATAGAGGATAGGACACGTAAAAGCAGAACGAGATTTCTACAGTCTCAAGAACAAAGACGTGCTACCAATGAAGCGCCCATGTGACACAGTGACAAAAAAGATTTGAAGCAAAAAGATTACTGAGGGGAATAAAAGCAGCTAATAAACGCGCACGGAAAAATGTAATCTTTTTTTGATTATTACGTGAATTTTTTTCATGCGTGGGTCCATTAGTTAACTAATAAAGTATCAATGGACAGATATAGCAAACACTAAGCACTATCAATTATACTATCATTTAGCCACTAGCTACCTATTCTAAATAACAGTGAAACACCTAAAGGGCACTTCTTCTGCAAATACAAGTAGGGAAATGTTTCAGTGCCTTCAAATGACTTTTTTCTTTGAAAATCGTTTCAACTTTGAACGAAGAGCCTCGATACACTAGACAACTGCGGGTAGATAGACTTGAGTCCGTTTGTTGAAGGATTAATAAACTAACTGGTTAAAAGGCTAAAGAGGTGAAGGAGTTATGGCTCTAAGGGGACAAATTTTTAAGTGATTACCGCTCTAAATGAGATACAAGTAACAACCTCATACGTCTCAAGATTTCAGGCAACATTTAAAGTAAAATCCGCGGCTCTGAGGAATAACGCACGTATGCAGTTTTATAGGACCAGGTTTTAAGTGAAACGTATATAGAAATTCTTGTAGCTGAAAAAAGTTAGGCTTAAAAAACAAATAGAGTGAGCTAGATAACTAAAAAAAAATTCATTTTCACCTGATACTCCACAGTGGCAGCAGTCTCTTCCTTTACTACAATAAATTCTCCTGAAGACGCGGCTGGCTCCGTCTTGATGCATTCAAGAATATCTGGCGGGAAACATAACAAAAAAATAAAAACATGAATAAAAGCTTTAATGCTAGTTTTATCTAAAGTGGCAGGTGCATCCTTGATGCATTTAACAAAATATATCGAAGAACATAGGAATGTATTATCTTTATAACGAATAAAAGCTATGATACTAGTTATATATGTGCAGAGTTAAATCATTCCGCCAAGAAACTCTGCTCTTATTATGAGGTTCTAAAATAAGCTCATAGAACACACTCTCATTGTAGTCATTTGAGCTTGCCTAGGTTTAGTTCAGTCGTAAATAGAATACTGTATAGTCAAACCAGCGTGAGCAGTCCTTTAGGGGCGGGACTGAATTGAACGCAGCAGTGCCAAATCTAATCTATCAACTAATGCACTTTGACTATTCGAATATAAGTATAATTTTTATCGATTGAGGCAAGTTATGCCACGCGCTTAAGTAAGATTTGGCACCGTTGCTTTGCGTTCTTAGCCACGCCCATCGGGCTCCTTACGCTGGTTTGACTATAGCAATGACCTTAGGCGAGTTGTTGAATATGTTATTCGTATTTTTGGAGTGAGAAACAACTCACTGGTTTCAATAATCAAAACTTGGATGCGGCGTCTAGAGATGGCGACCATAGCAACAGGGTTAAGTGTTCCTATCCGTAGCAATGGTAACACGAACAAAGCAAATAACAGCGACTGTGCAGTATGTGAAGGGGAACTAGAACTGCATGAAGAGAGGGCTAGCAAGATTAGGATAAAGATTAATAGCCTTGACTGTTTTCTGAATACAAACAATTAAAACTGAAGCACACAACAGTAACACTATCATCTAAAATGGAAACGTTATTTTATTTATGGAGCAAGAACTGCAAGTTGGAAGCAATTAGAAAATGAGAATATCAATAAGAAACAGAACATGAAAGTGAGAAAAAGCTAAATGGGCAAGAAAAAAGACGTCCTGAAGGTTTAGCTAAGGTCAAGGTAAGCTATCATGCCCCTCAGGAGGCGCTGCTTCCCATATCGTAGGATAGGCAAACCTAACTAACCTAATCCTATTACCCATCCTATATCCTTACAGTTATAATAAAATAATCAAAAGATGGGTTCACACAAGTCCTTTCATTTGGAGGGGCGAGGGGAGGTCTTCCAGAGATGTCCTGAAATGCTAGCTACAGCACGAGTAGCTATGTCATAAGATCCTCCTCGGAGTGCAGCTCCCCAAAACAAGGGATGTATATACATACTAGAGTGGCATAACGCTATTTATGACCTACATATGGCCCATCTTATACCCGAAAGGGAAACTAATGTAAGCCTATCCGGATACGATATAGTGTGTCAAGAGCAGAGTTATGTAGTATGTCTACAGAGAGTAGAACACAATAAAATACTAGATATTAGAAAAAGAAGGTAACATGTTGGGCACGATATAAAGATGTCATCAAGGGCTAACCCTTGTAATTTCTCTCTGGGTGCATTCTTTTACTACACAAATTGCTTTACCTAACCCCCATGGAATATCTTATGTCTCTTAATTAAGAGATGATAACATAGGATGGGTGCACCTAACGCCAGAGCCTATCTTACGTCACCTAATGGATCATAATATAGGATGGGTGCACCTAACGCCAGAGCCTATCTTACGTCACCTAATGGATCATAATATAGGTTGGGTGTACTGTACTTGACTTATAGCTACATAAAAAAAGAAAAACTCAGTACCTTATCTGGGTGAGTCCAGCATATTAAAGGCACTCACCCTGAGGTATTTGGTCTCACGACTAACATGGTGAGAGAATTACCTATTGGTGAGTAGACTTACACTTGTTAATTTTCGGCAGAGTTGAGAGTTAACAAGTGAAAGTCTTTTCACCAAAGGGTAATTCTCTCACCATGTTAGTATGGGATTAAGGTCATGTTGCGGGGGCATACCATTTTGTTTTGCAAAAAAAGATGGCGGATTCGAATAAGAAGAAGACATACCTGTACAAGGATCCGATGAAGCCATAGCAGCGTCTTCAGCATGAAGAGTAGCAAGCGTTGCCACGCTGTGCAGGGGAATCTAATCTACCAATGACTTACATTCTTCACCATTTTCAGTATTAAAAGTGTGACTGAGCCTAAATAACTAAGAATAACATGTACAATTTATTATAAAATATCAATTTGTGATACTATAACAGTGACACATCATACTTTTTTTACCATCATCAGGACCAACAAAAAAAAAGGTATCAAGTAAGACTGGCATTGCATCATTGTTTATGATAGAGTTCTCCGAGTCTCACGGGACTACAATGCAATCAGTTACAATCAGTTAATGTTGTAGAGTCGGAGTCTGACATGGTCGGAGTCAGTAAATATTAAGAGCCATGAGTCAGAGTCCAAGTTTGAAACTTGCTAGAACCGGGAGTTGGAGCGAGTTAAAATTGGACCTAATTTGCTATGGAAAAGAGTAGAAGTCAAAGAATGTTGAGGTCCAAAGAGTTGGAATCGGAAACTGGTAAATCCCAGGAGTTGGTAGATCTACTTTGGTCATCCAATTTGCAGCCCTGATAACAATGCCTAAAAATAGTGCTAGACTACAGCAATATATAAGAATAAAGTGCATAACACAGACTGATCTTCAGCACTAAATAGATTGTCCATACTCTTAAAACTCAGAGAGCACCATTTTTGACCAATATGAGCGTTCTAGCACAAACCATCTGCCAAAGACATCTCGATACACCGCCTTATGAAAACCAAGGGGAATGTAGTATGTCTAGAGAAACGTAGGACCCAAAGACGGGGATGTTCCCAGACAGAATCAACGTGCATGGGAACAGCCAGTCGAGTAAGAGGAGGAAGAACAGAACAGACATCATCAGCAGGAATCTGATAAATGAAAGGAAGCAAAGTCCGTACGGAAGACAAACGTGGCGAAAGTATCGCTGACATCAAAATAACCTGTGGCAACCCTATAGGGGCGCTACTCCCCATAACATGCGACGGGCGAGTTTCAGGGGGCTCACCCTATTCCCCTTGAAGGGATTGGCAAGTACTGTATTTTGGAAGGTTTAGATGCCTGCCTGCATGCTGTTGGGCTCAAAGTGCTAGCAGTGACCGTAATTTAGATTAGATAATTAAAAAGCAAGTAAACAGTGGGGTGGGGTACTGATGCCGTGAGCATCACGCCCGCCTAAAGCTGGATCACCAGCATTGGCAATGAGTGAACATATTGTGGTTTGTAATTTTACCGGTGGGATTATGGCACCACTTCTATTTTTTGTACTATATAATAAATGTCTTCATGTTGATATGCAATTGTACTTTTTTTCTTTCCCGGTCCGAGAAGCGGATAGGCTTTAGTGACCATTTGTCACTTTTGTACGTTTTAACTGTGACGATACCTGTGTTTTACAAATTTTTGTGCCAAATAAAATTTCTATGGAGTTTAAAAAAATAAAAAAAGAACTTCAGCCCAAACTTTGGCACCTTGAAACCGAGAAGAGCATGCAATGCTTAGCTGCATTAACTTTCTTGCAGCCTAATTTTCGAAATCTAAGCAGGGTGATTGAAAAGTATCCTCCCTACTACAACGAAACCCAACAATAACAACCATACAGTAACACTGATTTGAAAACCTTGTCGCCATTGACTAGAGGTAACCCTCCAATAAAGTCAATTCTTCGGAGAAGATACTCTTCTAAGTCGATTTATTTTTAATAACTTGATTCCAATTAGGCTAACAAAAACTCAAGCAAGGTCAAACACAGAGAAAATATTGGAACATGTGGTTGCCAGGAGCGTGTTGCAATTAGGCCTTCGGTGTCACATGTGCTACACCGGCCTCCAACCAATGTGACACAGGTCGGATGACACCGACGACAACCCTCCTGAATCTTAGGGTTACGAGCTGAATAACACTGCCTTTGTTTATGAACATTGATTAAGATACTCGATAATTAGTGTTACAAAATGCATGACTGCCATGTTTGCTTGAATGCTATATAGCATGTGAAGCACTTCTGTGTACATAGTTTTATTAACTTTTTATCCTAAGATACAGCCAAAAAAGGGCTCCGCCCGACATGTTTATGTTTAAGCTTGCCGAAAATTCCGCAACACTTTGTTGGGGCGCTGAGATCGCACGTCGCATTCACTGCTACTTGAGTAACACTGAGAGGGTAACACCGGCGTCTGATTGCAACACGCCCCACAGCTCACAAGTTTCGATTTTCAGCACTTGTTAGTTTACTTCTGCACAACTAGTTATTTAAGCAGCAGATACTTGCAGAATATTAGTACATAAAAAAGAAAGTGGACATCGGAACGCTGTGATCAAGTAATTACCGAAAAAATAGAAAATGTCTGAATCTTAAGTCAACAGTAGCTATACATCAGATAGACATGCACGCAAAATTTCAGGCAGCCAGTGTAACCGTAAGTGGGTAGAATAGGGTGTTGCAGTGAGGTTTTTTTTTTTTGCAGATAACACTTGATATTTTGAGTTTAAAAGCGCGTTCTATTATTCTCCCAATTTACATGAAACTTGGAAAAAATATGTAAACTTGGAAGAAAATGGGGGTTTTGTCTAATGTACTTTTTCCATTTTCACCATAGAAAACGAGTTATACAAAGAAATCAGAAAAACAGTTTTCTTTGAATAACTCATTTTCTATGGTGAAAAAATTTGATTTTGTGACCAAACGACAGGCATTTGTGTATAATTATGTAGGGGAAAAAGGCTGTTCTGGGTAAAGGACTACACTATGATTTTTGCTGTTAGAAATTAGTCTAAAATTACATTTTTTCAGTCTGAGTCATTTTTGAAGCTCTCTTATTCCAAATTTATGATTTCAATACTGTCCGAATCTTGCTACAGACAGTTATGTTCCTAATTAGAAGGAATGTGGCCCCAGGAAACAGTTGTGATTTATTGTAGCATGACAGTTGCAAGCAGAAAATTAAAATTTTCATTTTAGCATACAACAAAACCACTAATTTGAATGCATCAATCTCAAAAACTAGAGGAGATAGAACTTTTCTGATGCCAGACTCCAAAAGCCTGGGTGCAAATTACATACTATGGCAATTTTCAAGTTCACAACTCAATTCGTTCCAAAGATATTGGCATCCAAATATGACTTTTGAAACATCACAATTCGAGAGGGTCAAAAATGGGGTATACCACCCTTCTGTGAAGCGCTACAGCGCAAAAACCCTTAGAAATTTTGACAAACTATTTTGCACATGTTCATCACATATGTTAAGGTACCAGTATAAATTTTTTAGCCAAATCCGAGTCAGTCGCCATGGGATCTCTGGTTGAGTTCATATGGAATGACCCAGATGAAAGTAAGATCAGGAGTACAGAATCAGGACGGAAGCAAAATCAGCACGAAAGACAGACGTCGCAAAGACCTAAGGTAACCTACGCAAACTCCGTGAGATCACTGCATCCCATAACATAGGATGGGCGAACCTAACTAACCAAACCCTATGGCTTATGGCCCATCCTAAGCTCCCAGAGGGGTTTAAGAATTAATTAATCAGATCGAAAAGTTAATAATATACACGAGACGCCCCGACTCTAAATCAAATAACTCTTAGATGAGTTTTACATTTTCAGACAATTCAGTTAGTCAAAGTTGTTACACTTATTAAAGTAACTTCATAGATATACACACTGTAATGAGACATTAAAACATAGGTATATATATTAGCACTCATATAGCCGGGGGAGCGTGCTGCCGGTGTTCCCCTGGCAAAAACAAACGTTTTTGCCCCATGCGGCCACTACAGCGGTACTTCATCTAACGAGGACATTTCAAGGCTGAAATTTCTATGGAATGCTCACCTGGTCTGCTCACTATACAGTCGCTAAGCTTGCTCCTGTATAGATGAAGGACACTCTTTATAACTGTGTCAATTTGCAAAAAAAAAAAAAAAAAAATGAAGAGATGCACTGTCGAGGAGCATCAGATTATAAGGAAATGCTCCAAACCTTCTAAATGAATAAGGTAATGGCATTGTAGAAATGGTTTTCCTTAATTGTGGCTCAAATCAAACATAAGCGAGCCAGGACTTAGCTCATCCAAAGCCCCTGAAGGACTGCTCTATTAACAGAGAAAACTATTGTTACTTGTTTGAAAAGGTAAAGCACTGAACAATACACTAGAAATATAATCAAAGATTTCATTAGTACGTTGACTTAATGAATGACTGGTATAGCTCATCCAAGGCCATGGAAAGACTGCTCTATTCACAAGGTAATGAAAAATATACTAGAATGAAGCAAAATGTATATAAAGATTTCATTAAACATGTTAAGTAAAAAAGAAATAGTATAGCCTATCCTATGCCCTAGCTTTACCTGTTTGACAAGGTAATGAGAAACACATTAGGATAAAAGCAAGTTATATAAGCTCCCGGACAAAATAAAAGTCAACAGCTACTAATAAGGTGTAGGACCTCCACGAGCACGCATAGTAGCAGAATTTTGAACCCATAAAGTTTAGGTATGTGGAAGCTCTCTGGAGGCACCAGTCTTCATTCACAGCTGGCCAGGTATAGACGTATTTCTGATCTGCTCTAGAACGATGGGAGGAAAGCAAGACGTCACGGAATGACAAAAAGAAGATTTTGTTTTTGGTCGATCTAAGGGACATAGAGTAAAGGAAGTGGCGGAGTTTGCTGGTGTTTCATGCCGAACTGTTTGGCGCATCTTCAAACAATGGAAACAGTCGTGTACAAGGGCAATGCTAGGCGTAATTGCGGCTGCAAAAAATTACAAACTGATAGGGAAAGCCGCCGCATTTCATGACTTGTAGACCGAAACCACGTTGCATCAGGGATGGAATTGCCGTAGAACTTCAATCACGGCCCATCTCCTGCTATTTCTGAGCGGACTCTTCGTAGACTGCAATAAGCTTATGATGTCGAGTAGCTCGTAAGCGACTAATGTTAACAACAGCTCACAAAATCGCTCGCCTGAAATGGACCAGAGCACACGCACATTGGACTATCGAGCACTGAAGAAGTGTCATCTGGTCAGATGAATCCCGATTCTGTCCCTAAGTAAACAATACCCGCCGTCGTGTTCACCGAAATCCACATGAAGCCTTCAAAGAAGTCTGTGTGCAAGGGGTGATTGCTTTTGCTTACGGCTGTCCGTCGAAAACAACGATGACGTTCCCTCCCGCTCAGGAAGCAAAGTTGATGGAGTAGATAAATATCAGTCGATTGGTCACTGGTCCCCCCTGCGCCGATGAGCATCGAGGTGACTCCGAAGTCCAACTGCCGACGCACAACCGCGCCCACACCGG
>LQNS02277813.1:6749521-6770305 GCA_001587735.2 Parhyale hawaiensis | reverse complement strand
ACGAGCTGCTTCATCACTTCCGTTTTTGTCGTACTCACCCGCAGCCCTGCGCGAGTATACGCACCAGCCAGTGCATTCACAGACCGCTGAAGCCCCTCCGCACTCGCTCCAGCGAGTGCAGCGTCGTCCGCATATTGCAAGGGGTGATACAGTCAGGATGTGAGCCTGTCATCTGGGGCTCGATTTCATTACTGGGAAGTGGGCCCTTTGGTTGAAGTAACCATCAAACTGAATCAGAAAGGCGACATTGACCTGTTAAATGACCAAGTTGTACCATCTGCCCAGTATCTGCATGAGGATTGAGGTGCTACTTTACCAATTTTCCAGGATGATAACTGACGCATACATCGGACTGGATCGGTCAAGCTTGGCACGAAAACCATTCTGGCTGTGTAAGGCACCTAGAATAGCTGGCTAAGTCTCCAGTTATAAGCCCCATCTATATATAATTTATGTGGCAATTTTGAATGACAAGTTAGGCGCCAAAAAGATCATACATGTACTTTGGCTGATTTAGGGAATCCATTGATGCACGAGTGGTTCAAAATGGATCCAGTATACATTAGAAATCTCGTAGACTGAACGCCTTCCAAAATTGCTGCTACTATAAGTGTTGGTTGGTCTTACACCTTCTTAGTAACAGATGACTAGCTTTTGGTCCGGGAAGCTTAATTAAAGAGCCATTTTGATGCATTAAGTAAATGAATACATTCCAAGTTACTTAAATAAATGAGTATATGCCAAGAAACATGAAGTGCACCGCAACTCTGACTCTGCACTTTCACTTTCACCTTTTTCCATTGTCTGGGCTCCATAAGATGCTTCATTTTCTGAAAGTTTCATTAGAGTTTATACCAACAATATGGTAATTGAGGCGAAATGAATAACAACGGCTATGGTTAACTCCAAACACCAAAACGAAATGAAGCAGCCAGAATAGCGATGTCTCTAGAAACTAGGATAAAATTGATGCAAGTGGATATTATCAAGTGAAAGCAGCATTAGCAAAAAGTACATACATAGCTACTTATACTAAAGCAATGAATTATGTTATGGAATCATAGGATAAAATTACTAAATATTCGAAAAAATCTACAGAACAATAAAAATTACACAAAAAATTTGTTACCCTGCAACAGAAAAACGAAAACAGTAAAATATAGCAAACAACTATGAAAAAATACCTGATATAGAAGGTGGCACAAAAATACATTTAAAAGTATGGTATATCACAAAGTTCATTGCGTCAGTTTTTCATAATTTGTGTTTAAAATAACCACTCTGTGATATATGTCAGCACCAATACAGAAAACACAATACCTACTAATTCATAAGCTGGCCCAGGCCCAAAATTCAGTTTTTCAAAAAACGTTTACACATTGACGATATTTTTGAGACTTTTGCAATACCAAATGCAACTAGAGAATAAATCCCTTGAGTTTTTTTTTTTTCATTCACATAACTACATCACTTCTTTCAACTTGAGCATTCAATTTTAACTAATTTTTTTCCTGCCACAGGGTAATGACTACAAATCGGCTGCTTTGGCACTGAGATCAAAATGAGAATTTTCACGAATATTTCACCGTTGTTTGTGCACATTCGTGATCATGAATGTTGAAAACTGTTAGCACATTCGTTTCACCATTTAGCTATCGTGCATATTTGTGGCGTGACTGTTGAAACTGCGAAGATGCGCTTGTTTCACCATTGTTTGAGAACATTTGTGATGTGACTGTTGAAACTGCTATGATGCACTAGTTTCACCATTGTTTGAGAACATTTGTGATGTGACTGTTGAAACTGCTAAGATGCACTTGTTTCACCATTGTTCTTCTTACTTCTAATGTGAATGTTAAATATTTCTCACACATTTGCTATATGAATGCATTGTCGCCCATTTGTTTCACCTTTGATTGTGCACATTTCTAAGATGAACGTTGAAGCGGTGCGGCTTCTTGGTGGCATAATTACAATGCGGGCAATGGTAAGGTTTAAACGCTGCATGATTATAGGAAATATGGGCCTTCAAGTTAGGTTCCCACGCTGTCTTATATTTGCACTCGGGACAGTGAAAAGGCTTTCCAGGCGAATGATTATTTGCGATATGAGCCAGCAATGCCTTCTTTTCAACCGAGGAATAACTACATTCTGGACAATTGAACGGTTTGATATCGATGTGTCTTCTAGCGACATGTTCCTTTAATTTAGCTCGCCATTTCGTAGTGAAGGAACAATCAGTACACTGAAAAGGCTTACCGTTGGAGTGCTTGCCTTCAATGTGTACTTGTAAATCACCTCGACGGGCGGTTGCGTACTCACAGTCTGGGCACTTGAAAGGCATTTCATCCGAATGTTTAGCACGCTCGTGTAACGTTAAGTGACTTTTTCTCTTGGCAGTATATTCACATTTCGAGCATTGGAATGGTTTCTCATCTACATGCTTTGCAGTAAAGTGAGTATTCAAGTCCTTCTTTAGAACGGTTTTGTAATCACACTCGGTGCATTTGAACAATTTCTCGGGAGTGTGCTTAGTCCTGACATGCTTCATCAACCTAAACTTGGTAGGTCCAGTGTAATTACACACCTTGCACTTGAACGGTTTCTTTCGTCCACCGTGTTTTATAGCCAGGTGATTCTTCAGGGATACGCGGACGGCTGTGGAAAACTCGCATCGGTGACATTTATATGGCTTGTCCTCTAAATGCATATTGAGAATATGTTGGTCCAGACGACCTTGTTCTGCTGCACAGTAATCACATTGGGAACACTTGAAAGGTTTGTAGGAATGTTCAGAAGCCATGTGAATCTGGCATGTCGAGAATGTACTCCTTCACTTTCCCGTAAGTCTCGTCCTTATGAACGGAGAACCCGCCCTCACAAACCTACTTCGCCAGAGAAGACCGCAGGTGACGTAGAGGTACTGTTACCGTTCTAACCTTAAAAGTCGGTACTTGTTCTCTTCAGTGGAGGAATTACTTAGCTTCAACGATGAGGAGCGCTGGTGCTGCTCCTCAGATGCATTTGTATCTGGACGAAGTGTATCACACAGATAAGACCAGTATCCATGACACGGGATACATTAGTATAATAGATCTTGACTCAGATAATAACCAAGATATGCACAAAGCTTGTATATATCCCGCCCACATATACCAAGCTACAACCAAAATTGTACATGTCCGTCCCATATTGTAAATGACCTAGAATCATTTACCAAGCGCCCATTTTGTACATGTTCCGCTCCAATATACCAAAGATAAAACTAGGCTTTTATATGACCCTCCCATACAGTATAAGCCCCGTCTAGACTTACTAAGCTATAACTTAGCTTGTATATGTCTCCCTCAAATTGTAAATGTCCTACCCATATATACCAAGCTATAGACAAGCTAGTGCATGCTCCGCCTACATTGTACATGTCCCGCCCACAGCTACCAAGCAGGACACGAGCTCGTACATGCCTCACCTCTATTGAACAAGCCCAGCCCATAATAACCAAGCAACACACAAGGCCCGCCTTCATTGTGCATGTCCCGCCCACAGCTACCAAGCAACACAAAATCTCGCAAATGTCCAGCCTCTATATACGTATATAGTTACTAAGCAACACACAAGATCATACACGCCCCATTCACAATTACCAAGCAGCACACAAGTTTGTACAGTCCCGCATTCGAGTCAACCCCTTCGAGCTGATCAGTGGAGCCTCACAAATACACTCGAATAACAGTTTTCCGCATTTTTTACTGATCCAAGTTTAAGGTTGAGGTAGCGCGAGTGACACGTACTCTCAGCACCGTGCTTCTTTGGGGAACATAATCCGAGCATCATCTCGAGCAGAAACAAAACTGGGCAACATTCCAGTGAACAATTCGAGGTTCAAAACAGCATTGTTGTGTGCAGATGCACTGAAAGATGGAGGACCATTCTAACGCGCCATTATAAATTTGCATCTTGCAGTTATACCCCCTTTAGTGCAGTCAGCTTAACCCTTTCTTTCATGCCGTTAGATAAACATTACACTTCAAATAGTATTATTCCTAGGAAAGAGGCAATTTCATGAAATAAAGGGTTAAGAGGAGATGTTGAGACTGCCCGTAAACACGATATACGGTGGAAGTCGGAATGCAAGATACCTACTCCTGGAAAATGAAAAGTGCTAAGTTGAAGGACGAGCGAGCTGACGGCAAGTATTTAAATTTAATGTGCTATTATAAAATGTGACCGACCCAAGAGGGGAAATATACTTTCATCAAGAATCCCACATTTGTATACCGTAAAGTGGGATTACTTTATCCACCCACTATAGAGTGAACTCTGTCCAGTCGTTTTATCAATTGTGAAGAGCCAACAATGCTCGGCAGTTATATTCCACTAGCATATGAAGTGTACTACTTTTATGGTAGCTAACTCGCGTATCTGTCCAATGTAAACAAATAGGAAAAAAAACGAGCGCACTATATTACCCCATAGCGGATGAAGCAACCCTACTTTACAGTCGTTTCAAGTTCACGTCACAAAGTACCTACTGTAACCGGTCGTTCATGACCAGTACGGCACCATGTATTGCTTACCTTGTAAAGGGTCACTTGCAGCGTGTTGTTCATCAGCGCAGTTCTCTTCAACAGAAACGATCACAGATTCAGTGGGAGCCATTGTGTGATCTTCAGAGAGCTCTGGACAAGAACGAAGTTGAGAAACTTCGGCCGGGCAAGTGTCACTGTGGTGCCTAATATCGAATGCAGGTTCTTGCTTGAAAAAGATGAAGTTATTATCGGCAGAGCTGGGCACCGGTGGGTCAGTGTCCGCGTCTGGTGTAACGTTGTCGGCATTTTCCTGCGGGAGAGGACAAGCATTAGTTTCAGTGATGACTAATTCCAATGATTGCCTTTACGCCAAACGTAACTATGAAGGCTGATACCACGATAGTCTTAGTCTTGGCGTTAGTATGAAAGTCGATGGTGACGATAGTCTTAGTCCCAAGGTTTGTACAAAGGCTAACGGCTGCGACAGTCGTAGTCCCCACTTTAGCAGATAGGCAGATGGCTATAATAGTGGTTACACTAGCCTTTGTCTCCACGTTAGTATAAACAAAAGCCATCTAACACGATAATTTCAAGGCCTAATCGGACGGTCATTGGTGGATGAGGAACACGTACCGTAGGCCCGTTTGCCTCTCTCTCTCTCTCGAGTACAAATACCTGTCTCTTTTCGGCCAGCTTTACTAGCCAAACTTAGTTTAACCTACACACTGAAGATATCTTGAGTAATTCTTGGTGATTGCATGGATGAAGAGATACCGAATTTCCCTTCCTTCCCAAGGCACAGCTTTATTTACTCAACGCTCAAGATGTGCAAAGTCGGTTAAAGATGAAAAAAGAGCAGGAGAACTAATAGTGATCAAAAGAAGGGCTGCTATGAAACAGCAGTTATTTTCATCCTATCATATTACGGCCCATGGCAATCAGTATATAGATTTCTAATTTACACCTCTCACGATAATAACTCGGTAGTCTTACCAGGTATTCCAAAGAGGGAGGCTTTTCTTCCTTCACTGCAACGAATTCAGCAGATGAAGCAACTGGTTCATCCTTGATGCATTTGAGAAAATCTGCGACAGATCATTTGGAAATGAATAAGTGAGCAGTAACGGAAAAATAAAGAGCTGCTCCATACTATAGTTTTATGCCCTGCACTAATGCTTCACAGCCTCAGAATGTGTCATTGCTCTCACTTTATCAAACAAAAGAACCATTATCATTACTATCTAGGTTAGCGCAAGCCTCCTTAACTAGCCCAATTTAGCCGTACTAAAAGAGGAAAGGGAAGAGACATGTAATATATATGGCAAAAGAAACGCTTGCCCAGTACGGACAGTAGCTAGCGCAGGCAGGAATGCTGAATTCACCAAATTGAATAATGTTGCAAGAGTGAGCAGCAACACAGTCTGCTCAGCCATCTGAGACTCCATTTAAGTTAACAAAATCCATTAGCTATACAGAACAAAAGCGAGCGCTTGAAAGACTCAATGAGAAATATTGAGTCAACGCCTGAAACTCGATTTAACAGATTAAAAACAGTAGGTAGGTATACCGGAGCAGCTGATTGGGGATGACAAACGAAAGACGGGGAAGAATAAAAGAAGATGGGGAAGAATAAAAGAAGAAGGGGCAGCACAGAAGCATGGATATACCCAAGCCTAAGTCTAGAATTGGGAAGATTGGAGAAAGGAAACAGCGTGATGGTCGGAGGATGGACAACTTCCAAGTTCCATCCTACCTACAACTGAAGGGGATTCGAAAGAGGAAGAAGCACGAGCACAGAAAAAAAATTGGATGGATATCCCCAAACTTAACTGAGGCTCTAACACAGCAGCAAATTGAGTCACCCTAAAGCTGCAGCATCCTATAAGTTCCATAAGACAGGTCAGTAAGAAATATCAGGCTGGAATTCTACCAACTAGCTATATATTCACAGGTTTTCTTTTACAATCCTGAATCTGAAGCACTCTTTGCTCCACCAGATCTCAGTAACAAATAGTCACGTTTGGTGTCTTGCATTCCCTAAGCTTATTCATGCAAAACGCTTACTGGGGTCATTTGTAAACGTTTCATATTTGGTAGCTAATACTATCCCTTCTAGAACGATAAGAACGAACATATAGGAAACCTTACGTGCTGGCCGAGTTACAAGTCTCAAATCAGTATCTAATAATGAATTTGTAGAAGTTCTTAACTCAGCAACGCCCAAGAGTTCTTGGTTTCTCATACATCTACAACCGACGGAAGTTGGGCCCTGCCAGACTGGAACCCACAAAGCCCTACCTCAATGGATGGGATGTGGCATACAAGATACCTACTAATCAATTCCTATGGGAAATGAGAAGCAGGATCGGGTAACAAGCTATACACAAGTCTATCAGTAAGTTAGCTTTATTTGAATGCAAGACATGAAAATACAGGAAGGATAGACACACACACACAGACATGATGAAAACAAAATATCCTAGCAAATATTCAGTGGGCTCAAAATAGTACAATTATTATCTATATTATGATTCTGCTTGTCCCTCATTCGTTAGTTACTTAGTTCCTTAGTATGACCGTGACACCATCATCAGTAGTTATTAGATAGGGGAAAATAAGGCCATCTTTATGGTACCCTTGATACGACCTCAGAACGAATCAACAGAAGAAAGAGTCAAGTTTAAATAAAAGCAGCTTTTGCTTGCATGTTTTAGATAGAATATTCACTGCCTGACTGGGAATATGTTCCACCCTTCATATGCATGATATGATTAGATTAGATATGCGGCAGTAGATGAAGAATAGGCCCATTCCCAAAGAAACACCGGAACTTACGCCCCGGCCCTCTATGAGCTATTGCCATTATGTTAGTAGGATATTGCGAACTGGAGAAAAGAGAAAAAAAAGGGGGAGGAAGGGTACCTGCCAAAGAGACGATCATAAATGCACGCAGGCACGATCAAGAGCCCCTGACATGCAGAGCTTACAGACGTCAAACTGTGTAGTTGGAGCAGGAGAGTGAAGAAGAAAACGGATTAAGGTGGCCTCGGGTGTATTGGCCGTTAAGAGTTTGCGACTTCTGGAGGAGTAATCCTTAACTGTGGGGGATGTCTCTCATAATGTATGTCAAAACGATTTTCAAACGTGTCGACAGACTCCGCAATAACAACATAGGAAGGGAGTCTATTCCAAATGCTGACTATGAAATAGGGAAAGAACTGCTGACTTAGTCATTCTTTGAGCTTTATGTTTGAGTTTTAGACCGTTGTTTCATAAGTGATCATTGGGGTCTCTTTTTATTTCTTTTGAGCCCCGTTGTAGGTACGTCGTTAAGCCATTCAAATACTTGAATGTTTCTATTAGTTGCCCCCTGAGTCGTCTTTGCTCGAGAGAGATCAGACCCAGTTCTTTTAGGCGACATTCATACGGCTTATTTCGCAGCTGAGGTATCAATTTCGTTACCCTGAATTGGACTCTTTCCATGTTATTGATATCTTTACACAGATGTGGCGACCAGAATTGAACAGCAAATTCTAAGTGTGGTTGCACTAATGCCTTGAACAAGGGAACGATGACGTCCTTGGACTTTTATTCAAAATTTCTGGTGATGAATCCGAGTACTCTGCTTGCCATTTTCACACTCTAGTCAACTTGCTGACTGTGCTGTAGTTTGTTTGTAATAGTGATTCCCAAGTCACGTTGTTGGGTGACAGGAGCCAAGTCCGTCCCATTCATTTTCAATGGATTTGAAGGGTTCACGAAGGGTTCACGTGTATTACTGAGCATTTGTCGACATTAAAGTTCATCTGCCACGTTGCGCTCCATTCCATGAGGTGGTCAAGGTCTTGTGGGAGCTCAGCTCTTTACATTGTAGGATGACATAGTTTAGTATCATCCGTAAATTTACTGATTTTACTGCAGATGTTAAGATCGAGATCATTGTTGTAAATTGAGAACAGAAGTGGGCCAAGCACGCTACCTTGTGGAACCCGTGATGAAACGTGCGCCCAGGCGCTCGTCTCTCCTTCAAGCTTTACTCGTTGCTGCCGACCCGTATGCCATGCCCTGATCCATCGCAAATAGTCTCCCTGGATGCCATGGGCTTCCAATTTTTTCATTAGCCGTTGATAGGGGACTCTGTCAAAAGCGTTTTGGAAGTCTAGAAACACAAGGTCTACGCCCTTTTGTTCATCTTCAATATCTGTAACTTTTGAGAAAAAGTCCAGCAGGTTTGTTAAGCAGCTTGTTCCGTTTCGAAGTCCATGCTGAGTGTCGAATATGAGCTGCTGCATCCCCAGGTGATCAGTAATGCAATCATTCGATGGTTTTGCTGACGACCGATGTAAGACTGATTGGTCGACAGCTGCTGGGGGTTTTCCTATCCCTTTCTTATGTATCGGTATCACGTTAGCTCGTTTCAAATGCTGTGGAACTTCTCCTGTTGTTAGAGACCGACTCAATATCTCGAGGAGTGGCTTCACGATGACTGGAGCCATTTCCAATAGTACACGGGGAGTAAAATTATCAGGGCCAGTGGGTCCAAGGGCATCATAATTGAAGACCAATGTTTTTGTCCTGTACAATTTTCACAGGTTCTTTCAGCAAAAGGTAGGGGAAAATTAGGATAATACGGATCTGAGATGTCACTGAAGAACAGTGCTTTTGTTGGGTTGAAAATATTATATTATTAACATTTGGAGGTGCCACTGGGCGTTGCTGGGAGAAGTCAATAACTGAAAAGAAAACAATGAATTTTTTAGGCCAGTGTAGGCTACCTTGTGGGTAAACTTATGCTAGTAAATTCACTTACCAGTAGACGTGTTTAATGGATCCACGACAGCAGCATGTCCTGAAGCGGTTACTTCACTGACGGATGACATTTCTTTCCAATTTTATAGGTACCGATTACCAGTCAAAAATTTGAGTATTTGACAGTCACCTTCCACTACTAACTAAACATGTACAACATGTAACAGATGTAGTAGGTGGTAAGATAGGGAATACCACAACTTCAAACGCTAGCCTAAACCGCCCAGGAAATCTCACCAACATTTTCATCTCTGCATTTCGGCTAGAAGGTTTTAAAGTGGGAAGCAGCCCACTCGAGTTCTATAAGTCTCAACTATGGCCATTGTAGGCTACTACTGGCAGGAACACAAGGCGCAGTGCAGTCTCAACTATGGCCACTGTAGGCTACTACTGGCAGGAACACAAGGCGCAGTGCAGTCTCAACTATGGCCACTGTAGGCTACTACTGGCAGGAACACAAGGCGCAGTGCAGTCTCAACTATGGCCATTGTAGGCTACTACTGGTAAGAACACGAGGCGCAGTGCAGTGAAGAAAACCTCCCTAACCTTAACAGAAACAGGAGCCAGATGTAACATCTCCTGCGGATAGTCATTCAAGTTGATTATTGGAGATTTGGATAGGGTTCGCATGAATATCCCCTTGAGAAGAACATGGACAGCACTGAACAGAGTTGTAGATCAACTAACGCTACAATAGAGAAATAACTAAGAAAGATACCGTAAGTCGACAGAAATGTGGAACTAATTCACAACGATATTCCTACACTGGAATATGTACATAAAGTAAGGCAGAAAAGAGGAAGACCTGGAGAAAGCGTATGGGTTCGAGTTTGGCAAAAAGACGTAAGTAGTGTGGCAGGAAAGGAAGACGTTCCGAAGGCCTGGCTAAGATAACATACAGAGTCCCGATTGGGGAGGTGCTCCCCATAGCGTAGGATGAGTGAATCTCTAGCATTATACTGAGTAACTCCAGCCTCCGTTTCCCCAACAAAGGCGATCCCACACAAGAATAAAGAAGGAACATACAGTATGTCGATTACAGCCAACTGCTAAGGCCTATGCCACACCCCCTGTGGGGGCTCCATGCAACCACATCAGCAATGACAGAAAATGGACACACGAGCATCAAATTCCTCAGCTGTTTTCTCTGTTACATGTTAAACGAGAGCACTCTGAGAGCGCATACCTCCGCCAAGTGAGCCAACGGTAGCAAAAATTCAAATTGGCTCTGAAACCATAATTTTCTTTGCAGAAACTCCAAAATCTAATCATTTGTGCCTTTTTATATTNTTGAAGATCCGTTCATAACTTTTTGAGTTATACTGTTAACAAACGTTATGACAAATATGAGTCAAACATACAAACGAACCAACCGATCTGCACCAAAATTTGATCATTTATGTTTTTTACCATTACTAATAACTCCTATAAATTTCCTAAAGATCCATTCATTATTTTTTGAGTTATTGTGCTAACAAGTATAAAATTAAAAACAGTGACAAACGAACGAACAAACGGACCATTACCAAAATTTGGTCATCTACTCTTTGTTATATACCTAACAACTCATATTAATTTCATCAAAATCCATCCATAACTGTTTGAGTTATGGCATCCAGAAAAATGACGCAGACAAACAAACAAACAACGGATGGACATATCTTCACCAAAAGTTAATGATCTGTTCCTCCCAACATGCCTAACAATCCCTGTAAATTTCATCCAAATCTGTACATAACTTTTTGAGTTATCTTGGTGACAGACAAACAAAGAGACAGACAGACAGACAAACACGACGAAAACATAACCTCCTTGGCGGAGGTAATTACTGGTCTCCACAACTACGGTAATCTAATAGAGGAAGAAATATATAAGGGACATAATAGTATGTCGATAGACATGGGGAACCTATGCACAGGATCCACGCACATGGGAACAGCAAGTCGGAAAGACGAGGAAGAACAAACGGAAGATCAGAACGAGCATGAAAGTGGAAGGAGCAAACTGGACACAAAAGACAGAAGGCCTAGCTAATGGCTAAGGTAACAAGACAAAGTCTCTCTAGGGGCGCTGCTCCCCATAACATGATAAAAGGTGCATTTTTGGATGTTAATGGATACACTTGCTATTTTCCAGATCATCTTAAGCGCTCTCAAATAATTTCTCTGGAATACCCTCCTTGCAGGATATATGAGCAGTAATCTTACTTAGCGAAGAGCGGGCCATCCTCCTTGCCATGGAAATCGAGAAGAGTTTCTAAAGTGCAACACTTATAGGGGATAACCCGGTGCTTTGAGCACAGATGACAGATATTCACCATATAAACTAAGATGGGCGGAACTAACCAATAGGAGCACTCGTAGAGCCGGGGGAGCGTGCAGCGTCCCCAGGCAAAAACAGCAGTTCTCGCCTACTGCGGCAACATGTCAGGACCTCACGCACAAGGCAGAATCGTAATTTTTACTGGGCGGCTGAATATAGGTACTCGTAGAACATAAGAGATCATACGTAGTCATTATTATTATTAAAGTCATAGTTTTACCACAGTTTCCACTCGATGAGTGATCCGTACGGTGCAGACTCGGTCTTTCTACATGGCTCATTAGGAATATTTCATCTCTGCATTCCTGCCGGAAAATCTCGATTGGCTCAGTGCGCTACTACTGACGGGAAAAACGCGCAAAGAATAAAGAAAGACACTCTGGTGGACGGCCCCATTCGAGGCCTTACACACGAGAGAGAAGAGTAGAGAAGTCCCACGAACTCGGTCGGCTGTCTCGATCAACAGCCCACCTCGAGGAACAGAAAGGGAAAAAATAGAGAACCTACCTAACTTTACAAAACTAACCTCGTCAGCAGGAACTGCGGCCAGATGCAGCATCCCCTGCGGAGAAGGCACTCGGGACCCTTGGGTGGGAGATGCCCAAACATATTGTGGCAAGGAAAGGACCCGCCACAATATGCCCCTGAGGGCTACGTACATAGTCATTTGCCTGGTGAATTGGAAAGGCCGGTTTAAACAGTCTTATGCCCAGTGTTCACGCCTCAAATAACCGAATGTTTGGCCATGTCTCTTTAAATAAACTGGGTATACAGTGAAATGTTAGGCGACAACGCAGTTTGCTTATCGAGTGTCATAAGTGAGGTTTCAGATGCCTTTGAAATGGGTGTGAATTAAAGCTTGGAAGACTGGGCACTCGTTAGGTGCTTGAATGGAAACAGCCACGCGTTCAGACGTTGTGAAGTATGCAAAAGATTCGCATGTAAACCAGGGGTGCAGAGTCAGAGATGAAGTCGGCAGGACTAGGGGAGTTGAAAGGTACATAGTTGCTGTCGCAAAATAAAAGGAAGGCCAGGAGTAGGAAAACTCGACCAGGAGTTCGAAAAACAGGGCCACGAGCTAGAAAAACAGGATCAAGAGTTGGAAGACAGGACCAGGAGCTGGGAGAACAAGACCAAGAGTTGGAAGAACAGGACCAGTAGCTGGAAGAACAAGACCAAGAGTTAGAAGAACAGGACCAGGAGCTGGAAGAACAGAACTAGGAGCTGGAAGAACAGGACCAGGAGCTAAAATAACAGGACCAGAAACTGGAAAAACACGACCAGGAGCTGGAAAAACAACACCAGGAGCTGGAAGAACAGGACCAGGAGCTGGGAGAACAGGACCAGGAGCTGGAAGAACAGGACCAGGAGCTGGAAGAACAGGACCAGGAGCTGGAAGAACAGGACCAGGAGTCAGGGACGAATAAAAACAGGACAACAAAGAGCCGGAGTCGTAGAAACACGAGGGCCAGAGGTCAAAATTAGAGAACAGGAGGATCAGGAGTTGGAACGAAGCAGGCAGCGGGAGTCGGACTCAATCATCCAACTCGCCACCCTGGGGTGACTCCTGTCCTTGAGAGAAACATGGTGGCGGTGAGTGCCGCTCACGCTATCCCTTGATGAACGACGCGAAGCGTCACTCAAAAAGCAGCTCATTATTTAGCCAACTTGATGGCGTGGGAACTGAACCTAAGCTTGAAATAATACTGGGACCGCGCGAAAAAATCGTACGCTTTACTTATGGGCGGATACTTGGCTCGCACGCTGTCCGACACTCAGTTAAAGTCGCTAGAATAGAATACATCGCAGGCAGTAGACGGATCAGCAGGGAGCAGCCCAGACTTACGCTGCGGCCCCTATGAGTTATTGCCATCATGAGAATAGCGTAGCATGAATGGCGTGGCAGCTGAACATCCATTCATAAGTAAAGCGTGTGAGAGCATTGTGTGGCCCAGGTATATGGCTCATCCTACGAACAATAGAGGATCATCAATCACAACTTTCTTGACAATGTAAGTAGAGAATAGTTCGACCAAACGCACTGTTTCCAGCGGCAGCGTCACTCAAGGCCTAATCCAATGTACTTCCGGTGAAGCAGGGTTGGGTTGGGGAGCAGTATACCAAGTGGGGAAGACCCGGGAAATCAGAATTGGGGGGGGGGGTGTTTGAGCCGGCTCCGCTTTCGGTGCAGTTAGCCGAACTATCTCCTACTAAGGTAAACACAGACAAGCTGAAACTAGAGTAAAAGTTAGTTTAACAGAAGCACTGTGTGGTGTGAGAGCGACGTTTGGGACACGGCACTATGGGGGTGGTGGATCTCAACTACACCAAATGGTCATTTACAGCGGGTACCATGCAAAGTAATCAAAAGAAACCACTGTTACTGTACGCTATTTAAAAAAACTGTTCAGTTAATGAACGTCAGCGGTACAAACTGTAGATGGCTTGGCCTTCATAACTGAAGAAAAAACTCGGTTCCCACAAGAAAGTCTTGCAAGTCCAAGCAAAATTAACTCTCTCTCAAATGTGGGTGACATTAAGCTAGTCCTCGGTTTTTAGTAACTTTAAAGCCAAGGTGATATTTAACCTCTGAGTCAATCGATGAATGGAAGACTATCATGTGGAATATACTGGAAACGTTACCGAAGTTCAGTAGGGGGATGACAGCCCTCAAGAGAGCAAATCAGGATTAGCTACGGAATTGCTGCCTTGAACCAAAGCCGGTGTTGAGACCCAGGAGTTGGATACTTGGTGGACCCAGGAGTGGGACACTTGGTGGACCCAGGAGTGGGACACTTGGTGGACCCAGGAGTGGGACACTTGGTGGACCCAGGAGTGGGACACTTGGTGGACCCAGGAGTGGGATACTTGGTGGACCCAGGGGTGGGACACTTGGTGGACCCAGGAGTGGGACACTTGGTGGACCCAGGAGTGGGACAACCCTGACAGCAATAAACCAACAGCTTAGAGCAGACCTCTCGATGCTGCTGGCTTTCTAGGATGAAACTTCCCTTCATTTCTCCAATGAACGTAATATCCAGTCATTTTATGTTTACATTGTGATGAAACAACACTTTCGATCGAGCGTCTAGGCTAAGCCAGCCTTTATTAAAATTAAATTTTCCTTCCTTTCACTTCTGAACTTATTTCCAGCTATTTTATATATAAAAAAAAACAGTGAACATGTGTAACGCTCCAAACGGTCAAATAAAACCACACAACTGGGCTGACTAAAAAATAATGGAGATTTGATAAAAAATGGATGGGTGACAAGGTATATTTACAAGCCCACTTGAAGAAAAATAGACAAGGACAACTATCACAAGCACTTTCACTAATTTTGCTAACCTACTTAACTTAATATGTATAATTAATTCGATTGAAGTAAATTGTATTAAAATGGAAAACAACAGAAGAGTCAATCACACATCAGATCTTGGTCATCTTAACACTTCTAAGCCATTCAACATAAGTAGACAAGTCAATAGCATTAAAATGGAAAACAATAAAGTGTCGCACATATGTTGATGATTATTATAATTCTAAATTCAAGTTTCCATATCCACAGCACACCTGTGACCGAAACAAGAAAAGGAAGAGTAAGAATTATTATTATAATGAGGGTTTTCTCGCCGCATCAGAAACGAAGACTACATAACAGCGATCCAATTTTATATGATATAGTTTAGAAGTTGAGTCGAACTCAGATGAGCTTTTTCAGTCCAATCTCGGCCAGGTGCACCATGTCTGGCAGGAAATAAGGCGCGAGCATTTCTAACCCTACACGGCTCGGCCGAACGTAATCGCTCAGCGGTGCGGCGCAGATAAAGAGACGAAAAACGAAAAGAGAAGAAGACACAAGAAGAAAGCCAACGCTCGTGCAAGGGGTTCCTTCCGTGGCCCCCCACACGGGAGCAGATAGGAGTCCCATGGGATGGGTCGCTTACCACCATTCGGCGGCCCACCTCGCGGAACAGAAGGGGAAACATAGAGAGCCTACCTAACTCTACAAAACTAACCTTCTCAGCAGGAACTGCGGCCAGATGCTACATCCCCTGCGGAGAAGGCACTCGGGACCCTTGNGGTTGAGCCTCCTCCGCTTTCGGTGCAGTTAGCCGAACTATCTCCTACTAAGGTAAACACAGACAAGATGAAACTAGAGCAAAAGTTAGTTTAACAGAAGCACTGTGTGGTGTGAGGGCGACGTTTGGCACAAGACACTATGGGGGTGGCGGATCTCAGCTACACCAAATGGTCATTTATAGCGGTTACCATTCAAAGTAATCAAAAGAAATGACTGTTACTGAACACGATTTAAAAAAACTGTTCGGTTAATAAAAGCTAGAGGGACAAACTGTAGTTGGCTTGGCCTTCATCACTAAAGAAGTAACTCGGTTCCAACAAGAAAATTTCGCACGTCCAAGCAATATTAACTCTCTCTCAAACGCAGGTAAACTTAAGCTAGTCCTCGGTTTCTAGTAACTTGAAAGCCCAGGTGATATTTAACCATTTAGTCAAGTAATCGATGAATGAAAGACTATCATGTGGAGTATATACTGGAAACGCTACCAAAGTTCAGTAGGAGAATGGCAGCTCTCAAGAGAGGAAATCAAGCTTAGCTACGGAATTGCTGCCTTGAACCAAAGCCGGTGTGAAGACCCAGGAGTGGGATACTTTGTGGACCCAGGAATGGGATACTTGCTAGACCCTAGAGTGGGACACTTAGTGGACTCAGGAGTGGGACACTTAGTGGACTCAGGAGTGGGACACTTGGTGGACCCTAGAGTGGGACACTTGGTGGACCCTAGAGTGGGACAACCCTGACAGCAATAAACCAACAGTTTAGAGCAGACCTCTCGATCCCGCTGGCTTTCTAGGACGAAACTCCCCTTCATTTCTCCAATGAACATAATTTCCAGCCACTTTATGTTTACACTGAGATGAAACAACACTTTCGATCGAGCGTCTAGGGTAAGCCAGCCTTTATTAAAATTAAACTTTCCTTCCTTTCTCTTCTGAACTTAATTTCCAGCTATTTTATATCAAAACAACAGTGAACATGTGTAACGCTTCAAACGGTCAAAAAAAAACACACAACTGGGCTGACTAAAAATTAATGGAAATTCGATAAAAAATGGATGGGTGACAAGGTATATTTACAAGCCCACTTGAAGAAAAATAGACAAGGACAACTATCACAAGCACCTTCACTAATTTTGCTAACCTACTTAACTTAATATGTATAATTAATTCGACAGAAGTAAATTGTATTAAAATGGAAAACAACAGAAGAGTCAGTCACACATCAGATCTTGATCATCTTAATTAACACTTCTAAACCATTCAATATAGGTAGACAAGTCAATGGCATTAAAATGGAAAACAATAAAGTGTCGCACATCATATATTGATAATTATTATAATTTTAAATTCAAGCTTCCAAATCCACGGCACACCTGTAACTGAAACAAGGAAAGGAAGAGTAAGAATTATTATTATTATTATAATGAGGGTTTTTCCGCCGTATCAGATACGAAGACTATAAAACAGCGATCCAATTTTATTTAATATAGTTTAGAAGTTGAGTCGAACTCAGATGAGTTCTATTAGTATAATCTCGGCCAGGTGCACCATGTCTGGCAGGAAATAAGGGGTGAGCATTTCTAACCCTACACTGCTCAGCCAAACGTAATCGCTCAGCCATGCCGCGTAGGGAAAGAGACGAAAAATGAAAAGAGAAGAAGACAGAAGAAAGCTAAACTCATGCAAGGGGTCCCTTACGTGGCCCCCCAAACATGAGCCGATAGGAGTCCCATGGGATGGGTCACTCACCACCAATCGGCGGCCCACCTCGCGGAACAGAAGGGGAAATATAGAGAGCCTACCTAACTCTACAAAACTAACCTTCTCAGCAGGAACTGTGGCCAGATGCAACTTCTCCTACAGAGAAAGCACTCGGGACCCTTGGGTGCGTGATGCTTAAACATATTGTGGCACAGAAAGGGCCCGCTAGAATATGCCCCTGAGGGCAGAAAAGTAAGAAAACTCATAAAAAATCCTAGAGGCTGTCGGATACTCACAGACTGTTGCTTATGCCGACAGACAAGATACAATCATTTGCCACACAGTGAGGCCTCCCATCGCGATAGTCAAAGGCGCGCTGACCGCAGCCCGCAAGACAGACAAGTTCAACTCTCATACACACACATGGTTCAGACCGATATCGTTCCCAATACATGTCAGCTTTGGCTTCGCAACATGGGGGCTATCACACGGTGCAGACCAATACTGTTCCCAATATATTTCGGCTTTTGGTTCGCTACATGGGGGCTAATATTAGCAAATAATAGTGCCGATGCACACAGAGTTTGCTACGACTGTCATGTAGGACAAAGTCCAACATTCATTTATCACAGCCTGTTAACGATCAATGGCAAAGTCGAGGTCTACTTCACACCGTCCGGGTGACATGCACTGGTTCGGGCTCTAGATAAGTGACCATAAGGGCTCAGAGAGGGTACGGCTGCAGGCGATCTTGTCCGAGTTATGGCGTCTTGACAGACGGAAAGCTTGAGCGACAGCTGCGCAGTCCTGGTCCTGGTCACTCCAGGGACTATGAAGGACATAATTACTACCTATATTTTCCAGCGTCAAGGCTTTCGGGAACAAACGTCTGACCAAACCATAAACGAGTCCTCATCTCAACAACACGACAATTGGGGTGCTATTTTTATAGGCTTTGTCTTTGACTCCCTTCCCGCTGTATTAACTGTGATTGAAAAGAGGAAAAAGGAGGAACATTATAGTATGTTAAAAGAAGCTAACAAAAAGCTATTAAAGAGGAATCCTAGGATAGCAAGTCTAAGCAATATTGCACCGCAGGTCAAACATTTAAGTCTGTATATATCTCAAAATTAGGCCAGTGTGTTACAACTAGCAGGAAAACAAGACACAAAGCATCTTTAGGTGACAAAAAGGGAAATCAAAAAAGGACAGATGAAAGAGACACTCTTGCAAAGGGCCCCTTTCGTACTTTACCCCTTCCCCCACCCACGGGAGCAGATAGGAGTTCTGTGGGATGGATCGCTTACCACCACTCGGTGGCCCACCTAACGCAGCAGAAGCGATAGCACAGGAGACTTACTCAACTGCAAACTAACCTGTCAGCAGGAACTGTGGCCAAGAGCAACAGCCCCAGCAGGAAGATACTCGGATTGACCCTTGAGGGTCGTAGGACCCATAAACTATGACCCAGAATGCCTTCTAGTTCCAGACGAGATTAAACTAACGCCTAACTGCGGTCTCCAGTAGGAAGAGGTTCCGGGAGCGGACGGGGGATGTGGCAGGAGATAGTCAAAGGCAGGGCGAGAAGAGAGATAGACTCCACCAGGGTCCAACGAGATATGCACCGGGGTGAGGGCCGTTGGAAGGAGACAAAAGCAAATAAATGGCCGACGGTTTGCTCCACCGCAAGGCAGAGAGGGTAAAGTGATGAGACCGCAAAACCGATTCTATGCCTGTACTAGGAGGCAAAGGTTTCACAGTACTACGACCGCAGATGCAATAACTTAGCGCGGAAACGGCGAGGCAAATTAATTCAATCAGAGAGAGAGCGGGAGAGGTGCCGAGCACTTTATGGGCTATTAGGTCAACAATGGCCGACGTCACCTCTTTTCTGTGCGTCGACAAGAAAGCCGCCGCAAGAGAGGCAGCCGAGACGATGCCACCGTCGAGCAGGTGCGATACTGAAAACCGACATTTAGAAGACAGGGTTGGCGGACACATTGAACACGACTGTCGACACCAGCCAGATTGTGAGTCGGGTGGGAATAAAGATACAGTCTGTTTAGCAGATCCAGAGACCACCCAATGGGAACACGTAGGTTTCGGGATGGAGATGGCTTAAGGATGCCATGCGGTGGGCGCCAGTGGCTGGATATACCGCGGCGTTTGGTACGGTTTGTAGCCTGGAAATTGTTGAGGCCGGGACATTAGGATACCACAATGGAGCGGCGCAAGAGATGATGTACCTTATTAGGGCTCTACTCGTTAGGATCAGTTTCTTCTGTTGAATCCAGCTGGTACCAGCAAGGGCCTACAAAATGTGACGTCTGGAAGTCGCTCGATGAACTGTATCCTTGGCATGGGCTGCAAATCTGAGAGTCGGTTCCCAGCGAACGCCCAAGATCTAAGGGTATTTCTCTGGAAGGAGGAGAGATTCACTCAGAGTAGGCAAACCCTAGGGTTCATCCGTAGCTAGTGGTTGTGCGAGGGGAGTTTCGTTTGGGGTATAGAGATGGGAAGATTGTGCTCTTTTTCGGCCCATTTGGCGACCTCCGAGTGTAGGGGACGAGTTCAGAAGCTGCAACTAGCACATCATGCGACTGTTCGGCGACCGTAAACTCGTCGGCGTAGAAAGTGGTGAGGGCTACGGATTGGGAAACTAGAGACGAAATGATTAAAAAGCGGAGGGGAAATGACCGAAACCTGAGGTACGCCACGGTGAATGCAACGGAACGGCAAGTTAAATGAACCGTACCGGCAGCACACGATTCTACCCCTAAAGTAAGTATGTACTATAAAGTGTACTACGTTGTGGTTATGGGTAGAGGATTAGATAAAAACAAGCAGTTGATTATGATGGACCATATCCAAAGCCTAGGAATAATCCGACGCCAACGAGGCTGTCCACATGGGGCTTTTCTTGGTTGAAGCTCACAGCAATTGTGCGCCAGGGGCAGTAAGGCCGAGGTGATGCATCTCCTGGGCCTAAAACCATGTTGATGGTCAACGGTAGAGAGAGCTGCTGAGGGTGGAAAAGTCTCTCCAATAGCTTAGCAGCGATGCAGAGGAGAGAGATGGGGTGAAAAGAGCCTTCTTCGTCTATTGGTTAACAAGGTTTAGACAACACGATGGTCGCGGCATGGCACCAAACAGAGAGAGAGAATTATTCACTTTCAGGGACAAGTTGAGCGGGCACAAAAAAACTCCAGTAATCTTGTGGAGGTGGAGCACGGTGAGATCGTCAGGGACGGCGGTAAAGTTGCCACCCCGTATGTGCTCCCCCTGAACGTTACCTTGCCTTGAGAGTCTTCGGAAGAAGTCCAGGTGACGTTTCTCACAT
>LQNS02277813.1:6693986-6704706 GCA_001587735.2 Parhyale hawaiensis | reverse complement strand
GTCTCCGACTCCTAGACACCGGTTGGTTGACCCCAGACAGGCTAAAGTGGGTGAGAGCCACCCGCCCACAGGGGGCAAGAGGCTAGTGGAAGTTGAACTTCCAGTAGGCTCTAAACAATGAGCTAAAATGTTTTGGCCTCTGAAGAGAATATTCAGTACGGTATGCATTGCAATTCAGAAGACTAAGGCAGTACTTTATCGCAACATTACCTCTCAAGACCTTCAAGACTTCTGTTGAGCTCATTGATGGCGCCCTGGTTGCCAGCCTCCCCAGTCTGCTCCTCCGAGGGGTGAGAGGGCAGCAGCGACAGCATCGCCTCTTGGTGGCGCATAGCCTCCTGGGTACGCATGGCCTGGTCCCGCATGACCTCCTGAGTACGAAGGGCCTGGTCACGCAGAACCTCTTGGGTACGCATGGCCTCCTCCATGCCACTGACAAAGTAAATACTTTCAGTAAAAGATGAACATACATAAATCCAGGAACCAGATACACCATGTTGAATTCAGTTACCACTTGCAAGTTCATTTACGAAGCTCAAGCGCCCATTGGTGTGTGAGAGCCCAAGTGGCATGCAACGAGCTCTCTCATTGGCCGGGCGCTCAGGGGCGTGTGCATAACGTTTACAGTTTACAGGGGTTCATAGATCGTATTCTTTGGGAAGGTAGAGACGTTGTAAGCTACAGGACGGTAAATGCTGCGTAGCTGGTTGTCACGCTAGCATAGCTGAGTCTAGGATTGTAACGTCGGAGTCACGGCTGTGAGGATAAAAGGAAAGTCAACTTTGTTCGCACCCTCAACTGGGGAAGCCAAACGCACTGGTTTGTGCTGTTGATAAAGGCCCGCTGGGCCTAGAGGAGTAAGTGCAACTGCAGCCGACCACGATCATCAAGAAGTATGGTGCCAAATTTGATGAAAGGTTCAAATGACTCGCGACCCCCAACCCCTCACCTCTGAGAAAGGCAAGTTCTGCCACGGCGCAGTGCATGCACACAACAGCCGAGTCAGCACACCTAGACCAGTTTAGAGCTCGCGTGCCTGGGTTGGCTTCAAACCTGCAATATCAGGAGTTAGAGCTGCGAACTTAAGCATGCTGCTACCGTGGAAGAGTAACATATATGTAAATTAAGCAACGTAGCTAACAAGAAGAAGACACACCAACTGCTACCATTCCCAGAATGGAACTAAAGCCCAGACTTCAGATGTCTCTGTGTTAGAGCGGTTACAATAAGACGAAAAATGTAGATATTTCAGATAGAACCGTAACCAAGAGATGTGACGGTGCAAGTATGAGCTAGCTGAACGGTGAGGGTTTGGAAACGTTAAGTTCGATTAGGAAAGAAAATAATGGAACATTGCTGCCTGTAGAACATTCAAGTGAACTTATTAGCTACAAATTGATGGATTATAATTATTGAAGAGTTGAAAGAGGTGGAGGACGCTACTCTCAGAACTTGTTCACACGATATTTGCACGTGTTGATTGTCCGTGCTGCGCCAACTGCCGAGGGCAGTTTACCGGTCGGGGCGAGGAGGATAAGTCAGCCACAGGCTGCGGAGTTGGATGAAAATTGGTCTCTTTTGTTAGTCGGAGTTGGACTTGTGAGGAATCGGACTTTGTGTGCCACAGAACTAGACTGGGCTCAGCATTTGGAGTAGGACTGGGTCCATATGACTTCGCATTCCTGGTTATATGTCAACGTATTAAGACCTCCTTTTTCACTTGATGGTCGTCACGGGAGAGAGAAACAAGGAATATACAAAATGCCATAAAAGTGGAACCTATGAACGCGGATTAAGGCACATGGAAATGTAAGTCAAGAAAAAATCGGACGTAGAGCATAAAATATCCTCACAGGAAGTATGAAAGTGAAAAGAAGAAAGAAAGACCCTATGAAAACCTGGCTAAAGCTAAGGTAACCTATGGTGTACCCAGGGTTCACTACTCTCTCTAACATAAGAAGGAGTCACTCAATTAAATTAACTATAACGCCAATCCTTTGTTAAGGGGAATATGTAATGTCCCCTGGCGACCCTACAGATTACTTTAACCTTTGGGGGCCTTCTCCACGTCTTTCTTCGGTGCCTACTTAGCTCGCTTCCACTTCCATATTCTTACCAATGATGTCTTGTTATCTTCCTTCCTCTCCTCAACTTGGGTCCATGTGTGCGAACTACTCTAACCCAATGGCCCATTCTAATCACCCCCACACCTCCGGAGTTAAATCAGTTTGAAAGAACGAACAAAATCAGAGAACTATGCCAAGTTAGAGAAGCATACCTTATATTTACTAGTGAACACTTGGATTCGACTAACCTCGAAAGTAGTCGTAGGATAGATAGTCAACACGTTCAATAATCGTCTGGACCAGTACTAGGAGCAGCACCCTCTACAACTTATAACCCCTCATTAAATCAACTCCCTACGCCTGATTTTAAGGGACCTTTTTTCTATTATCTCTCCTTCCCGATTTAATTCAGCGTCTCAAAATCTTACTAATCTGCTTTAATTTAACATACTTGTAACCTCTTGGCTGCACCTTTCCCTTAGCAATCTGTTTTTTCTCGTTTTTACATAAGGCCAATAGCCGGAGCTTCTTGACTCTTCCTCGGGAATGGGCCTGCCTATTGCAAACAAACTTAAGTCACCAATTTCACAATTCTATTGCCCAAGTTGACAAAATGAATGAAAGAAAACAAAACTAGCGCTTTCCGTTACCTCATCCAGAACTGCCTGGCCCTCTCCTGGCTGAAGTTGTGCATGAGGAGGTTGCTCTCCTCGAGGCTGAGCTGCATGGTGTTGGAGGGCGAGTCGGTGTCCCTGTACCTGCTGAAGCGGCCCCGCTTGCTCAGTCTCGCCAGGGCCTCGTCCAGCTGAAGCACTAGTTCGCTGTGCACCTAGGCGCGGGCAGACACAAGATCCGTTACGCTAGTCAACAGATTTTTCTTATTATTATTCGCGGGTCTAAGAGAGAGGGGTGTCGGTGTTTTCATCCCGTATGTCATGTATGTTTTCCACCTATAAGCTGCTAGAAGGAATTGAGCTATCGCCACTACCTCTTGGCCTAGATATGAAAAAAGGCTAAAACTCTGACTCAGCACTTTCAGCCCCTTCCCTCCCAACCAAGCGAGGGTTATGGTCTGACACCGAGAGGCGTTGTAGCATTACTTGCTTCTGCAAGCAGACGAACGTCAATCCGAGTCACCACTGGACAATAAATCTTAGAGCTGCGACTAGAGTTTCGATACTCTGCTAACACGTTACGTTTTCTCGCTATTCATACGAAGTATTTTCCTAGGCATGTCATTATATATAGCGCGAGTAACTTTTTTAGGGAGGAGCGAGTGTGTCCCCCCCCACGATCCTCCCCTGGCTACTCCACTGCAGGGAATTATGGATATTATTATCAACCAAGAGGCTGGACTTGATATATCACATATCGAGTCCCTGTGTTGAAGAATAAGTGTGGTGTTATCATGCTACAATATGAACGTTTCACGGGTCTGTCTGGAAGCCCTTGCAACGCCGTGAAAGTTTCACGGGTCCAGCTAGTACGAAGTAATTATCTTCTTAAGCATGTCACTACAAACATGGCACGTCTGAGAATGTACACAGAGAGCGTCCAGCAGGAGCAGAGAAAGAAATAAGGGGTGTGCGATACATGGATAAAAACGTGAAACCCATGCACAGAGATGTTCCCACACAAGTTCAATGCACATGGAAACAGAAGTCGGGAAAGAAGAGTAAGAACATAACAAAGCATCAGCAGTGGGAGTACGAAACGTAATAAAGCAAAGTGAACACAAAAGACATGTCCCAAAATTAGCTAATACCCTATAGCAACCAGCACACTTTCACTGGCTCGCTGCTCCCCGTAACATAGGATTATTATTATTCTATTCAGAAGTTCAAGTCAGCGTTTCCACAACAAAGGCGATACCACAGAGCAAGAAAGAAGGGACATATGGTATGATGATAGACACGGGGAACCCATGCACGAGGGTGTTCCCACACAGGATCAACGCGCATGGGAACAGCAAGTCGGGAAAGAAGAGGAAGAACAGATGGAAGAGAGATCAGTAGGAGGATGAGATGGAAAGGGTGCAAAGTGGGCACGAAAGACAGACGTCCTGAAGGCCAAGCTAATGGCTAAGGTAACATAGGCTGGGCGAACCTAACTAACCCAACCCTACGGCCCATCCTATGCCCCCTGAGGGGACAAACTTGAACAAAATGGCAGCTTATATACAATGTGTTCACTCCGTAGCCATGATACCGTTGATACCGTCTTTCCACCTCAAATATCTGTTTCATTTGAGGGGAACAAAACAACGTACGTGGATTGGTTCGTGCTTCAAAAATATCAAATAAATTCCTACTAGGATCCAGAGGGGTGTACGGCTGCAGTCGAATTCAGCTTATCCGAACTATGGCGGTATTGAGACTGAAGGTATGGTTGACAACTGCAACCTCCAGGCTAGGCCAGCCCCCTCACCCTCGTTACATTAAATGATAGAAATGCTGACGGTGCATTCCCAAGTATCAAGACTTTTTTCTCCCTGACGTGGGATCGAACGGCTGAGCTCCAGATAATGAGCGAGTCAGCAATTTTATTTAACGACTCAGCACCTGGAGGCAATGAGGATGATGGCTTTTAATCCTTTCTTTCTACTTTGACATTAACTCTATTTTAAAAGCTAGTTGTGTTATTTTACTATAAGAGTCCTTTGTCCTATCGTATTCCAATGGGAAACATTGCCTGTGTAGTGAGGTTGTGGAACCTGGTGTTCTGGGCTGCAGAGTTAAAGTCGGACAAGATATTAGGGTCGAGGGGTAGGTGGAAATTAGCATAGTTTGCTATCTAACTAGAGCCTGAGTAAGCGTCCGCAAAAGTGGGACCATTAGGCGGCCCCAAGAATAGGAGTAAGACAATGGCAGGACCCAAGATTCGGAATCGGTTCATACGACTTTATTACCTTCTTGGTTATCTATATAAGTTGAATATCATACAACAAATAAGACAAATTTTCGTAATGGGCCGTATCCCTCTTCATAATAGGCTGTGTTACAGTACTCCTACAGAAAAAAAAAAAACCTCCGTTACAGAGTACAATGGTATAGTGTGCTATCAAAAGAGTGCCCTAATAACCCACGACTGAAAATACTTACATTTGCACCTCAGAATTCAAAATCATCACCGATTTTACTGTTGATTTTTGTCAACCTGGGACCAGAACGAAAAGAAATACCTCTGTGTTGACAAATCCACATCCTTCAGTTGCATCCTGGTTTCATCAGCTCAACTGGTTTCTTATATTAATGAGAGTAGAAAGCAACTGAAAGTGAAAATTAGTCAAAACGAAGGTAGTTTCTTCGCTCTGGTTAGAGGTTGACAAACATCAATACTTACATTCTCGTAATGGGTCTTGAGGTGGCTCCTGGACTGGGTGGTGTAGGCGATGAGGTTCCTCTTGCCCTTGGCCAGGCAGGCGGGCTGCTGGCAGCGGGCCCTGCCACTGTGCACTATCCTGATGTACTTGCCGTCCATCTTCACCTCGGATTTGACAAATTCTCCAAATACAAAGTAGCTGAAAAATAAAGGAGATTTCAGAGCGACTTTGTGAATCTGTCCCCTCGGGGGAGAAGTGTTGCCTGCAGTAGTATGGTATATAAGATAGTTTAAACCTCGCTAAATCAGTACCTAAGTGTTTAATAGAGGAAAAGGAAAAGACATATAGCATGCCAACACAAGATTAGACTATCGAGTAGGTCGTTGAAGGCTCCGTCTCCCCAACTAAGGTGCTCCAACAGAGGAACAGACGTCCCGAAGGCCTAGCTAGGGGATAAGGTAACCTACAGGGTCCTTCTTGTGGGCGCTGCTCCCCATAACATGGGATGGCCAACAGAGGGACAGACGTCCCGAAGGCTTAGCTAAGGGATAAGGTAACCTACAGGGTCCTTCTTGTGGGCGCTGCTCCCCATAACATGGGATGGCCAACAGAGGGACAGACGTCCCGAAGGCTTAGCTAAGGGATAAGGTAACCTACAGGGTCCCTCTTGGGGCGCTGCAATTAAATTCAGTTCGAGACGGTGGTTAATCAAACATTTTTTGAAAATTCCCAATCTTGAATAATTTCATCTCTTGACGCTGGATCTCACAATCTTACCCATTAAGTGTTGTTATTGAATAATATTCATACTCAGCGTTCCTAAATTTAAATCACTTGATTTCGTGATGCGGGAGCCTGCGTTCCACCTTTCAAAATCTTGGTTTTACAAACATTCACTAGGTAGCTATTCCCAATTTTGAATTACCGTATTTCGCGATAATGGATCTTGTCAGCGTAAAATTTTAATAATCATTACCTTTCCAGCGTCTCCAAGTACGCCTTGAGTTCATTAATGCCGGCCTGGTGGTCAGTATCTCCGATTCTTTGATCCAGCGGGAGGGAGTCAGGCAAGGACTGACTGAACGACGACAATCTGTCTGATTGGTCAGAAAGAGAGACTAGATTAGATAGGCGGCAGTAGACGAACCAAGAGGCCCATTCCCAAAGAGACACCGGGACTTATGCCCCGGCCCTCTATGAGCTATTGCCATTATGTTAGTAGGATATAGAGGACTGGAGAAAAGAGAAAAAAATGGGGGGGAAGAATCCCTGCCAAAGAGACAATCATGAATGCACGCAAGCACGATCAAAAGCCGCTGATATGCGGAGCTTGGAGATGTCAAACTGGGTAGTTGGAGCGGGAGAGAGAAGAATACGGATTAAGGGGGTCTGTCAAAATTTGGCCGTTAAGAGTTTGCGACTATTGAAGGAGAAGTTCTTAGCTGTGAAGGATGTCTCTCCCAATGTAAGTCAAGACGATTTTTAAACGCGGTAACTTATTCCGCACTAACAACATCGGATGGGAGTCTATTCCAAATGCTGACTAAGAAATACGGAAAGAACTGACGCCACAACTAAGGGCAACTTTGACTGGGCCGTCGATCTACGCCCAGCCTACTCAACCTGTCAGGAAATACAGACAGAAACTTCGGCTTCGCCACTCTGAATCGTGTCGTCGGTGCTAACACCAGCCCGGTTAAATTGAGCCGACAGAAATCTCCATTGCACGGAATCAGAACAAGGTCATGGAAGTCGCATCGGGAATTCATTAGAAATCAACGCCTAGAACTGGAATCAACAAGTCGAAGCCAGAGCACCTGTCTGGAGATTCAGACTAGACAAGCCTCAAAGGCTTCATTTCGCTAACCAGGCGAACGGACCACCTTTACACCTTTATTTTCTTTCAAGACAATTGCAAAATTTCTAAAAATAAATCGTGCTTAAAAACCGAGAAGATGCATATCTAAAAAGTTATAAAACTTATGAGCCACAAAGGACATCAATCTGACATAAATGACATTAGAATTTAGAAAAACATTTTCAACAACGCTAAAAAAGGGCAAATACACTTATACAATCGGTCCATAGTATAAAGAATCCTGTAAAAGACTACAAAATTTGGATTTTCTAACGTTGCCCTCTCCACATATACACCTGTAAAAAAATGCCCATACATAGAATCCATTACTTAACTAACGTAAGGTTATCCGATCGCTGAACATAAACAAATGCTGCGATATCACAGCTCGTCTCAGTCAATCAGTGGAGCTGTGACGTCACAGCTCGTTTCACCCAATGAGTGGAGCTGTGACGTCAAAGCTCGTTTCACCCAATCAATGGAGCTGTGACGTCAAAGCTCGTTTCACCCAATCAGTGGAGCTGTGACGTCAAAGCTCGTGTCAGTCAATCAGTGGAGCTGTGACGTCACAGCTTGTCTCAGCCAATCAGCAAAGCTGTCACGTCACATATTTGTTAGCTCTGCCAAGAAGGCGATTTTTTATTGAGTTTGTCTGTCATCATTATAAGTCAGTATAACTGATTTTTATGAGATCTGCACGAATTGTCAAGTTAGTAGCTACGACAAGCATATAACCAATTATTTTTATGATCGGTTTGTCCGCTTGTTTGTTTGTTCCTATGTTTAATGATACATTCAATAGCATTTATTAGCCTATAGCTCAAAAAGTTATGAACGGGTCCTAATAAAATTTGCAGAAGTAGTTGGAAACGTTCAACTGCAAAAATGACCAAATTTCGGTCAGGATCATCTGCCAATCATGAACATAACTCAAAAGGTTAGGGACGGATTTTCAAGAAAATCATAAAAGCTGTTATTTGCCGAGTGGCACAAATGACCGAATTTTGGTGATGAAAAAAGAAATAGTTTTCAGGACCACTTTAAATTTTTCGTTAATATAGCTCGCTTGGCGGAGGTACGCCCTTTCAGAGTGCTCTAGTTTATTTATGCTACACGATCGATGACCAGAGGTTTAGTTTAAACACACGTAACACCTACTCTTAAGGTCAAATGCCATGGTGCTGAAGAATTGCTCTTGGGGTTGCAGTCTTTATCTTGCGATGTAAAAACGGGGAGACACTGTACTGTAACATATAATGTAGCTAACCTCTAGACAGCAAAATGTAACATCTACAAAGTAAAACTTAACATCTCGACTGCATATATAACGTCCAACTGCAAAATTTAAGGCATAAGACTGCAAAATTTAAGGCATAAGACTGCAAAATTTAAGGCATAAGACTGCAAAATTCAAGGCATAAGACTGCAAAATTTTAGGCATAAGACTGCAAAATTTTAGGCATAAGACTGCAAAATTTAAGGCATAAGACTGCAAAATTGATGGCATAAGACTGCAAAATTCAACGCCTAGACTGCAAGTTTAACGCTTCAGACTGCAAAATTTAACGGCACTCGTCTGAGTGATCTTCGACTTTATTTCAAACACAAGTAGCAGTAAGTTTTAGCCTTTCCAAGCAGCATAAACAGTAGGTGTTCTAGAGTTTAAAGGCAAAGAACAGATGCACATCTGTTCAAGGCATGCGCAGCAACGCCATAAGTTATGAAAGAAAACGCCATAAGTTAAGAAAGAAAAGGAAAAACTAAGGAAGAACATCAACAGCAGAAGAATGAAAGTGGAAGGAGGCAGAGTAGGCACGAAAGAAAGATATCTCGTGAGCTTAGGTCAGGCTAGGGTAATCTAGACGTCCCTCCGGGGCGCGACTACTCTTCACTCTGGACGGGCGAGCCTGAGTAACCACGCCAGCTGCCCACTTTTCCAACAAGTAGCTAACAAAAAAACCAAGATTTGGACGCGTGGAGGGTTCTGACGACGTCAAAAGACTATAGTGTGAAGTTGCGTTAGCATAACACGACATGCAGGACCTATCAGCTATGGTAAAGCAAAAGCAGCGGCCGTGTCGGCAAGCTTCCTGTTGACTCTGTGCGCATATACAGCCGCGAGCTGCTTCACACCTGTTGATTATCTGCCCGCCTATCGTTGAGGTGGTTGTTTTTTGATGATCATTAAATGATAGTAGGCGAAATCGTTCAACGATGTTATGCAGGGTTAAGCTTTCAGAGTGTAAGATCGCTCACCTTCCAGGCGACCCTCCCCAGCAGGAGCTGCAGCGCTTCTGTCGTCACCATACACCGACAGGGGCACAGACACATCCATGGGGCGGTCCTTGGCGAGATCAGGCCTGGAGTAATGCACTGAATGCTCCGCCCCCACGCCGCTGGAGTACGCTTCGCTGTAGCTCTGCTGGTACCCAGAGGAGGAGTCGGCACCGTGTAGCTGTTGGCTCGTGGTCATTGCCGGGGTGATGCCTTCGCCACATTCCTGGAAATTAACAATAAAATATAATGCCACGTAGGAATAATAAATTTAACAGTAACATTACTAACATTCACAATTTAATAAAGTCCACCATATAATAATACAGTCTGTTGGTTGCTCCTTTCCTTGCTTGGTTGGTCCGACTCGACGTCACGATCATAAGGTAAAGTCAACTAAACTCCACCCTCCACTGGGAAATCCCCATGAACTGGTTCGTGCGGCAGATATAGGCCAACTGGCACCAGAGGAGTAAGTACGGCTGCAGTCGATCACGGGTGGCTGAGAGCTAGAGCAAGCTCATTGGAGCAGCAAATGAAGACCCCCCCCCGCGTTCCTCCTTCCCATCCTACGGTAGCTGCCCCCACAACAGCTTTGCAGACCAAGCAGTTTGCTGACGCAGTGCATTGGATGCCACAAAGAACGCTCAGGAGGCTAGGGACTCGTTCCCAGGACTCTCAACACAACTCTGCAGAACGCAATTATGCTGCTTTGAGTAGGAGGAATGGATTACAGTATTATTATAGTAAGTATTCAGGCCTCCGTTGACACTACTAAGGCGATGTACCATTAGAAGTAATAAGGGACATCGCTACAGGTAGTATGTCGATAGAATTGTGCAATCCATACACAAAGTTATTCCCGCACAAAATCAATGCGTATGGGCACAGAAAGTCGGGAAAGAAGAAGAAGAACAGTAGAAAATAACATTAGTAGGAATATGAAAGCGGAAAAGCAAGAAAACAGGCATTATAAAGGCTCTCAATAAACAGTTTTGGGGAAGTATGGCACTCGAAAAAGTATCACTAAACGCACGCAGCATATTAGAGAATGTACGTATCATTACCCAAAAAGCACTAGACAGTTTTTTTGATGCTCCTCGCTCACAATTCGCTGCCGGCCAGAGACTCAGACGTAAACATACCCGCCACCTATACACAGCAGAGACCGCACAATGATTCCACTGCGGCTATGGCGAA
>LQNS02277813.1:6619421-6642688 GCA_001587735.2 Parhyale hawaiensis | reverse complement strand
TCAAGAGTCTCACTACGCCAGCGGAGTAATCGCACTCGGTACATTTGAAAGGCTTAACGGCATGCTGCGTCGCCATGTGGGCCTGGTGGCTCCGTTTCTCGGTGGACACGTGACGGCACTCGGGACAAATGAAGAGCTTTTTTCGAGAGTAAGCGGAACTGTTACCTAAGCTAGCGATTGGTTCACTCGTACTTGCCAGCCTGGAGTTTTGGGATGGCGCACCAGAACTCGAATTTGCATCAAATTCCGGCTTCTTGACACGCCTGCCGGCCTCGCTGTCCTCCGTCGCATAGGCAGATTCCACGAACAGCATGGGATCTGTAGGGATGGGTGTGACTTCAGACAACAGACCGTACTAGATAACGGATGGCCGAAAGACGGACTGCCCAAGAATATCGGGTCGATAAGGGATATGGGTACGATTTGATAACATAGCTACAGGACAACGGACACAGCAAAGGCCGAATTCCCTAGTTTTTACTCAATGTGAAGCCGCTATTATTATTATTATTATTATTATCATATAAGTAGGTTTAAAGCCCCTAACAACAGCAAAGTTAGAAGAGAGGAACGTGAAACCTATGGATGAGGATGTTCCCACATAGGATCAAAATGTAAGGGAATATCAAGTGGGTAACACGAGGAAGAACCAAACAGAGCATCATCAGAAAATGAATGACAGTGAATATGCAGGCACAAAAGACCGACATCCAGAAGGCCTAGCTTAGGTTCAGGTAAGCTACAGGGTTTCATGGAGTCGAAAGGTACTCCCCGTTACGCAGGATGGGCGAATCTAACTAATTTATGCTTCTGGCCCACCCAAAGCCTCCTCAGGGGTCACAAATTTTCAGTTCGGAGCAAATCTACAGAAATAGCCTAAGCAAGTCAGGTACCGTATACTAGCTGGAACCTAGGGAAATTTCACAGAACATAAGCATTGTTCCTAATTATTACGCACTCGACCAGTAGGCTATCATGCATACAAAGTTGAAATGCGTTCCAAGTCGAGCCGTAAATCTTCCATCACAGACCTGCGGGCAGTTGAAGCATACATTTGAGCTGTAATGCTTCTTCTATCGGTCTCTTTCCAGGTCATATCAGCGATACCTCTAGGAGGCCCTAGTTTTTCCCCTATCTAATACTGATGAAAGTGTTACGATTGTACTAACTAACAAACTGAGGGACAAGCAGAATTACCATAGAGATTGCTTACACGGAGTCTTTGGTGTAGTACGTTTTGCTCTAGGCTAAGGTCTTTGCATACGCTAAGTAGCACAAGGCAAGAGGGTGCTAATGATGACAATGAAGAGCGCGAGTTCGAGTCTCCCTGTCATATAGGTAAACTTTTTTGGCCCTCGGCATATCAAATCTATATCCAGTGTCCGCATGCTATTGCGAGGGTACTGATCCTAACCACAAGTGAGGAGTGTCGGCGGGTCGTCGCCGACGCCATAACTCATATGACGCCATATGAGTTGCATTTTGGTTAGCGTAGCACAAATCAGCCGGTGGGGATTTCCTACGTGAGGGATGTGGTCAAGCTGACTTTACCTTATCGAAAGTTCTAACTTTCCTCAAGGAACAATAATAAAAAAAAATTATTCTTGGCATATCTCGACACACAGCAGCCTTCATCTTACCAACCACTTTTGCAGTATTGCCAGTACTGCGTGCAGGAAAATCCTTCACCAAACGTGTCGCTATCAGCAAATTCACTGGCAGAATTGTCTTCTGTACTATGCTTAGGCCTATATGGCCAGTACTGTACTGCGTGTGAAGAAATTTCTCTAAACCATAATGCTTTCCTCAGTAATTTTAATATTGGAATTCTGTTTTGTATTAGACGTAGCTACACTGCCAACACGACTTGCAGAAATGCCTTCCATATACAGCAACATGGGTACTGTATTTTCCGGTTTCAAATTATGCTTCCGGTTTCAAATTATGCTTTGCAGTATCCTTATACTACCTACCAATACCGATTGTAGAAAACCTCCACAAACTATGTTACCATCAGCAAATTTCCCTATTGGCACTGTGTCCAGTATTTCATGGAACCATCTGTCATAGCCATGGCACCAGTGCTGTTTGTAGAGAGACGTTATTGTAAACTCCAGGTTTACCACCGACCCCACACAGAGTGTGATCCAAGGAGTAAGGCTCAATGCGGCCGCCGTAACGCACCACGGACGACCAAGTGTTCACTGACACATTATTTGCCTCGAGTCGGCCACGTGCGCTACTACGGGCAGGGAAACAAGGCACAGAGCACAAAAAAAATCAAGAAGACGGCCCTTTTCGTAGCCCTCCACAGGAGGGAAACTAGAGAAGTCAAGCGTACTAGTACGGCCATCTCGATTAACAGCCTACAATGCGGAAAAGAAAAGGAAACATAAAGAACCTACCTAACGTTACAAAATTAATCTCGTCAGCAGGAACTGCGGCCAGCTGCAGCATCTCTTGCGGAAAAGGTACTCAGGTTTGCCTGTGGGTGGTAAAGCCTATACTTATACTGACAGGGGAAGGACCAGTCAGAATATACCCGTGAGGGCGCATAGAAACATGCACAAACCATTTTCTTGTCAATAGAAAGTTTTACCGTTTTAAGCAACAGGTTCCATTCAACCTACCCCTCTTAGTATTGTTGCAGTTCTCTTCTATATCATTACTAATATCATCACCAGGCACTTCTTCTTCTTTCACTAGCACATCTGCTTCACACTTGGCCCCACCTCCAAATCCATCCATCGTAGATTCTGATTGGTCAAAATCAGAAGTGTCGCTCCAATCCTGTAAAGAACGCCTGCAATAAACTTCCATTTGCTGTAAGTATGGGGCTACTATTGCATTGAATAGTTTCAGCCTTAGTGTTCACCGCAAACGCCACCTCTCAGAGGAAGAAAAAGCAACACAAGTATGTCGATCGAAACTTAGTATTCATACTCGAATGTGTTTTCCCGCACGTGATCAACCGCCATGGGCACATCGTGTCGGGCAAGACGAGGAAGAAAAGTGAAAGCATCATCAGCAAGATTATGAAAGTGAAGGAAGACGCCCCAAAGGCCCGGCTTAGGCAACCTTCAGGGTCCCTCCCCTTGGGGTCACAGCTCAACAAACGTAGGATAAGCAAATTCAACTAACCTAACCCTATGCCAGGAGGGGTCATATGAAATTAATCCAAGCTAGCTACCCTTTATTGTCACGGTTTGAGATAGAAGATGAAACCTAAAAAAAAAACATAATGAACATGAAAAAATCTATAACTTTCAAGAATCGATCGAAGGCTAAGGCAAGTTAGTGACAACAAAGAGCTACCATTGGGTCAAGTACATTGGACGCTGACTGTGCCAACTGAAATATCTACCAAAACTTACCACCTCCCCAGGAAAGGAAAATTTGGCTGCAATTGATCAAGAGTTTTCACAGCACGCCAGTGGCCAGAGCAATTAGTTTAGCTGAAATAATGTAGCTCGGTATATGGAATACAAAATTCATATTTATTAAAAAAAATGGTACAAGAAAAATGTCTCCCATGTCCTAAGAGGAGTTAGAACAGCGCTTGTCCAACAGCAGTACACTGTCTGCAGAGCGAGTAGGCTAAGAAACTTGGCATTTTTGAAAAAATGTAAACAAAAATTATTGAGTAAAGGTAAAGCCAATTTAGACCACACCCTCACCTGGGAAACCCACATGCACTGGTTTGTGCTGCGGGTATAGGCCCACTGGCCCAAGATGAGTAAGTGTAATTGCAGTCGACCTCGGGTCACCAAGAACTATGGCGCCAGTCAGTTATATGTAAAGTGCTATTAATTATAGCTACGTCCCAAAAATTGCCAATCATAAATATTCACGCTCAGTCAGTCTGAGTCAGAAGTATGCATGTAAATTAGCATTAGTATTACACGGGACAACGAATCCTTCAACTGACGGAATAGGTGGAGACCAATTATAAATTTTGCTGAGAGTCTTACGAGAAGTGTTTTGAATAAGCTCCACTGGAAAATAATATTGCAGAAAGAATTTTCTCAGCCGTTGAAGTTTTAAAGTGAATCATGACAAATTTGAGCAAATCCTAAAGGCCCTAACGATCATGCAACAGATTAGATTGGTCTTAAAATAAAATGGAACAAAAGAATCTTATTTTAAACCTAGTCCTGTGAATGTTTTATTTTCTTGAAGCGTATTCAAAACACTTTTCAAATCATTTAAATTATACTAAAGCGACCACCATGCAAAAATTAAAATTCCAGTATAAAAACTCTAAGTAAACAGAAGGCACAGAAAGCAACCATTACAAAGCCCTACCTGCAGTTCATCAGCTGAATCGAATTCTTCCTTAACTTCAACACGCTCTATTGAAGGAGATGGTCGCTGTTCTTCAACAGCCTGAGCCATGCCTATTGATATTATGGTAGATATTACAAACAGGTCAGTAGAAACTCAGATGACAAATTTCTATTAATAAAAATCACATTCCTATTGATATAGACTAATAGTAGGCATTAGCAATAGGTCAGTCGAATAACAGTCACCACTACCTACCAAACCGGTATAAAATACCAAATCTCTGATTTGTATGTGAGCCCATTTGCATAAGGCATAGTTCTTCACTCAATTTTAAGCAGTCTTGCTTACACGCTCCATAAAAAAAAAATTCCACTGAGGTACAAGCCAGAGTGAACATGGAGACCTGTGGACTTCGAAGAGTTTGTGGACTATGGACTTCACACTGTTTGTGGACTAAGGATTTCGTAACACTATTGGACTAGCTGTGGAGTTGTATAGTTTGCAGAATGACACACAAGTTTAATAAGCAAAACTATTGCTTAACCCTACAAGGATCAACTAAATTCTAAGCTTCTGCTAGGATGGCATTACTGTATTTGAAACAGTGTCATTCCTATGAGCAGGAAGTTGGTCTTTTTCTGGTTAAATAATAATAATAGTGCGGCCATCTCCACCCAGGAACCCTCCAAAAGAGCGCTCTACTCGGAACAGCGCACATCATTTGCAAAGTGCTCTGAGCCTTAGGTCGCGGGATGAGACCCATCGCCAGAGCGTAGAGCCCAACATCACTCAACCAATCCAATTATTGGGTCGTGAAATGCCCTCGATGATAATAATAATATTAATTTATTGATGAAATCAACAATCAACATAACACAACAAAGAATAACAATACTTAACATTTTTATTACATCTCAATCAGAAACTCATAAGGAACAATTTCAGCAATCCCATGTTTAGTCTGAAAAGACTATTTATGCAATAAAAAAAAAGAGTAAACCATTCACATTTCAGACAACAAGAAAACACGCACAGAGGTGCTCCCACATCGGGCCAACACATACAGGAACAGCAAGTCTAAAAAGAAGAGGAAGTTATTATATTGAGTAGTTCAAGCCTCCATCTCCACAACAATGATGATCCAACAGAGGAAGAAGCAAGGGACATACAGCATGACGATAGGAATATGGGGAACCCATGCACAAAGGCGCTCCCACACAGGACCAATGCACAGGGGAACAGCAAGTTAGGAAAGAAGAGGAAGACCAGAAAAAAGCATAAGCAAATAATAGCATGGAAATGGAAAGAAGCAAAGTGGTCACGAAAGACCAACGCCCCAAAGGCCTAGCTAAGGCAACATACAGGACCTGCTAAGGTCGCTGCTCCGCACGACACAAGGGGGCCAAACCTTACTAAGCCGATGCCAAATGGGTATCCTAGAGAATATCAACATTTTTTTTTAATCAGGCTAATAAGAGCTTAACAGAAATCTTCTTCAGTCGCGACTTGAATACCGCCAGTGACTGGACTCCTCTCAGATCTGCCAGCAACTCATTCCATTTGTTTATAGCTTTATAAATGAAACTACAAATAAATTTAGATTCTGAACTTTAGGGTAGTTTATGTAACCGTCAGCTTTGAATCTAATGGAATGTCTGTGATCAACGTTAAATGAAGTTATTTTACTTCTAAAGTATTCATATTTATTGGTCTTGTAATACTGAAAGAAGGTGCACAGTAAAAAGTAATCAATAATGGAGTCTAAGGGCATAAAGCGGCAATCCAGTTCATGTACAGGAGCGCTATAGTCACCGACAATACAACGAATACAGCAATTCTGCAGCCTACGCAGCCTGTTCAGAGGTCCCTGGTTGCCTGATCCCCACAGTGTTACTCCATAAGACAAGTGAGGATATACCAGGGCTGTATATATCGTTTTCAATATATCACTAGAAAGAAATGTTGACAGGTAGCTACCTAAGTATAGATGTTGGCCATGATAGCTTGTGCAAAACCTAATCAGCATGAGAATCGAACGATAATGATCTGTCTAACATCACGCCCACAAACTTACACTCTGATACAGGAGTCAAAGACAAACTTCAAATACAAATCGAAGTTACGGCAGTCTTAGTCTTAGGTTATGTACATTCGAAAATAGCATGCATTAAGTATTATTTATAGCTATTCAACGATAACATGTTGCAAAACAGCCAATTGTTTAGATTTTCAAGTTCCAAACTTACAGTATTGCACAGTTCATAAATGTTAGCTCCTGATAAAAAAGCAGTCGAGTCATTGGCAAAGTGTATATACTGGAGAAGCTGTGACGAAAATTTCATGTCAATTAGATATATGATAAATGTGTGTTAGTGGTAAAGTGAAAAAAAAACAGACATCAAACTCACTGGTAGTAGAATTGGATGATCTTGCGTTACAATCTTTTTTCTGCAGAGCACTCCCACTGTCGGACGCCATGCTGAGAGACACACACACCGGTGCGTTCCTGATGGGAAAAATGCACTAGCTTTGGAGTATCATCTTGGAGCACAACAACAGCATGAACAATGAAAGATTTGTCTGAATATTACATGTAGCTACTAGTAGAATATACAAAAAAAGATTAGGACTGGCCATGAGTGAAACTAATTAGCTAGAATAGTCAGTGGTTTAAGCTTCAGTTTCTGCTAGAAGCTGGTGGCACAGAGGACAGAACAAGAAACGTATAGTATGTACCTATGTCTATAGAAACATGTTAGCCATGCATGATGAGGGTGTTCCACACAGGCTTAATGCAAATGAGAACAGGAAGTCGGAAAAGAAATGGAAAAACAGAATACAGAATCATCAGTAGGAGCATGAAAGTAGAAGCAAGCAATGTGAGCACAAAGGTTGACGTCCCAAAGGCCTAGCTTAGTGGAAGGTAAGCTACAATACACAAACCCTCTATTGTCGCTGCTCCCTAAAACATATAATGGCCAAACTTCTCTAACCTAATCCTATGGCCCATCTAGAGATATGACTCAAAAAAAAAAAACTAATTTTTTTTATAAAAAACCACAAAAAATCAAAATTTTCATTTTTTTCTACATAGGCTATTGTGTTTTAAAAAGGAATAAAAACATATCTAAGTAATCAACTAGGAGAGTAGAAAAATCTCATAGTTTTATGTGTACTGTATTTAGCACATTTCCCATTCCCTTTGTGCCATGTTTCAAGGGGACTGTCTTGCTAAAAACATTGACATTTTCAAGGTTACTTATTTTTCAATACACAGTTGCTATAGCTGCATCAAACATGAACGCCAAGTTTTAGGCAGTCAGTCCAACCCTCAGTGGGTAAGTAACAGGGGAGTGGGGAAGGGGTGGGCCCCTCCTGAGAAGTACCTATACTTTTAAATTTTCAAGAAGTTTTTTATTATTGGACCAATCTTCAAGAATCCTTGCCCACAACAGATATGTGAAATTAAAAACGAATGCTAGTTATACCGGTACTCGTGTTCTTTTCCTTATAGAAAGCTATTTATGAAAAGGAAACAGGAAAAAACTCCGTTTTATCTGAATAAATTGTTTTCTATGGAGAAAATAGGAAAAATACCTGAGCCTAACCTATGTTTTATTCGATTTACATGTCTGTTCTCTAAGCCAAGTTACATGAAATTCAGCACAAAATAAAAAGAACGTTTTTATGGATTTGGAGGTGACCTAACTTGGAAATTGAGTGCTATGGACTTTGAAGTTTTAGCTCTTCTACTATTGGGGCAATCTTCTTGAAACTTGCTAGAGATATGTAAAATGAGGAAAAAATGTGGGTTAGACTCCTGTCCTTTTTCCCCATAGAAAATGAGTTATTCAAAGAAAACTATTAACCAGTTTTTCCCGCTTTCTTTGAATAACTCAATTTGTATGGGAAAAAGTACACAAGTCTAACATATTTTCTTTGAGTTTACATATATGAACCAAGTTTCCTAAAGATCCACCCAATAATGAAATAGTCTACTTTTTTTTGGGGGGGGAGGGTATGCTGGCCCCACCTCCCACAGAAAGGATTTTCACTTTTCAGACCACATTTTTCTCTTAACAGTAGCTAATAGTCAGACAGACAAGGGGAAGTTTTAGGCAGGCAGTGTAAGGCTAAAGCCTTGTTCAGACGGTGAATCTTCTCACGAAGTTCGTATTTGCCGAACAATTTTGACTGACAATCACATGTGCCAAGGCCTCAATTTTTATGATTGACAGATATCAAACATGTTGGAAAGCTTTCACCACAAACTCACTGCAGTTTAGACCAACACAAAGTTTGATATTTATATTTCACTGGGCAAATTTCATAACTATTGTACTTGGCTTCATTACCATATTCAGTGACAAAAGTATAATATTTTATTGAAATTAAACCGTGTAGTGAGTTTTTTCAATGAATGAGTGATATTTGTGGAAAGTGGGAAGCATTTTGTAACCATATGATGCTAATTAGCAAATAACTGTAGCATATTCGTCCAGTTATATCCATTTCTCCTGTTTTGTTTTTTTTTATCATTAAAATCTACAATGCAGTCCAATTTATATTTAAAAGTAAGAAACTGATGTGCACACTTTGAATTGCAAGAGGAAGTCAAGAAATTAATGTTTAAAACAGAGAAATTATTGTTTCTGTCATCTGAATTTGTGTATTTGAGAGGTGTCAGTCAATGAGTCAATTATTAGCTCTAATTTTCGCCAGCATAAATAAAGTTTTACATGCCAATCAGCTTTTACAACTTAAGTAAATATCTAAGAAAAAGTGAGGATGGAATGTCTATTAGCTAAAAGTTATGGAATGCTGAATTTGCTCGTTGTAGCCTTGAAGTGTTTGAGGTTCCTGTTAGATCTCGTCTGGATAGAGAAGTGTTTGTGTTTTTGCTTCTCGGCTCTTGTGTTTGTGTATGATCGTGTGGACGTGGCTTAAGTAGGAAAAAAGAGAAAGAAGTGTAAATCTTACCTGAAATTTTTTTTCCCAATTTTCAAAACGTTAGGTACTCTTTCAGTTTTAATCGTAGAAACTTGAGACAGATAGCTACCGTTAGATTTGCAAAGTTGAGCTCGCATAATTTGTAAATCATAATGATTTTGATGTTACTTTCAAAAGTCTATAATAAAACAGAGAAAAAAAAACATGAATAGCTAGCTAACACATTTTCCCCACATAATTTTTCTCTCAAATTTTGAAATTCAGAAAGCTTAACTTTATAGACTTTGCTTTTAGAAATCCAATGGCATGTGTATCATCTCTACGATAAAAACTGTAGGAAGGGTAGAATTTTTCCCAGACACCCCCATTTTCTTTTGCTTCCTTGGAATAACTCTTTCTATGGAGAAAAAGGGAAAAAATTCTAAGCAAACCCACCTTCTTATTCAATATAACATAGCTGTAACAATTTCACAAAAATTAACCAATATTGAAAAGAAATAACTTTCCTTTCCCAAGACAATCTCCTTAAATGTACTGGTACTGCATTTCATTTATTTCACAACTAACCTGCAGCACAATATTGAGGTATTTAATATAAATTGAACAAAACAAATTATTATAATTATCTTGCCACTTCTATCAACAAATTTACTGACCCTGACCCATCGAGTTGAACAGCAAGTCGGGAAAGAAGAACAGAAGAAAGTAAGATCAATAGAAGTATGAAATTAGAAGGAAACAAAGTGGGCACAAAAGACAAATGTCCCAAAAGCCTAGCTAGTGGCTAAAGTACTTACCAAATCCCCTGGGTGCCCTGCTCCCTATAACATAGAATGGGAGGACCTAACCCTATGGCCTATGGGATTTGGCCCATCCTATGCCCCCTGAGGGGTTTATTCAGATGAGAAATAGGTAATTATTGGATATTGACAATCAGTTTTTCAAGTAACTTATTGCTGTTTTTCTGTTGCATATTAGTTACATATTGAATATTAGTTTCATCTATTTGGCTTTTTCTGCTTCCTCTCATTAAAAATTAAAATATTAAGTGACCCAGTGGGTCCTGGCTCCCAAGACTCAATATATCACGAGTCTACAAATCTCTGCTTGAACGGTTTCTAAGGAAAATAGATTGTATGCCCTATTTCATGCTTATTTTTAACCATAGATGGCACATAAATATAGTAGAGAGATGAGTAGAACACTTGAGCCTGTTTTCCTACACTTATTGTCCATAGCTAAGCAGTCTTGGGTACATCTTAAAAAAAACATAAAAACAAAGAAAATGCATAAAAAACAGCAAGGAAAAAAATTTTTATATCACTAGGCCCATCCTATGCCCCCTAAAGGGGGAACGTAGCAATCACAGCCACAGGCATAAATAAAATGATAATGCTAATTACTGGCTGTTAATTTTGATGAAGGGTACCGTGCTAGAAATGAACTGGACACTCTGAGAGTGCACATCTACGCCAATCAAAATCATGCAAATGAAAAATTGAAACTGGTCCTGAATCGAGCATTTGCTTTATATTATCACCAAAATTTCATCATTTGTGCCTCTTTACAGTCCCAACAGTTCTAGCAAGTTCCTTAAACACACGTCTATAGCTTTTCAAGTTATGTTCTGACAAACAATAACACATCAACTAGAGAGCACTGACAGAGTGCATAGATACCTCTGCCAAGCAAGGCAACTGTAGTGAAAAATGAAAACTGGTTCTGAAACCATGATTTTCTTTGTATCAACACCAAAATTGAATCATTTATGCCTTTTGATAGTATTAACAGTTTTTGCCATTTTCTTGAAAATCCATTCATAACTGAGGAACGCTGTAACGTGCTCCACAAAAGATACACGACAAATGCCCTATCGAAGCGATGCAAGCAGCATAGGTATTATCCCAGCAGTATCAAATCACATTACCTATTCAGTCGAACATTACATGAATGTGCCTCCTGCCGAAACCCTAATTAATAACTTTTCTATACTGTTCAGCCATCAAAACACCATTGAGTTAAAAATGGCCGAAGCGATCTGTATCAAACAGAAGAGCCCGTTTATAAACATGAAATACGACCAGGGCTCCAATTTTCTCTAGCTATATATAGCTACTAAAAGGTTGTGAAGTCTTGCCAGGACAGCTCCATATATATAACGCTCAAATCAGCGGCAACCGTCACTGTATGTCAGACTATGATGGTGTTAGGACGTGCGAAGCTCAGCGATAAGGATTAGTGCAATTTATACTTAGAACCTGCTAATGTGATCTATGTTCATACTGTGCAATAGTACCGTAGTTCCAAAATTTTACTAGTGTTGTGACATATATAGATTTAATTTTCTCATTTATATTCACAGATGACACTTCATCTTTTAATGCCTGAAGATGGCCGACGTTCTAGGCCGAAACGTAGCCTTAAATTTTCATACAGTAATTCGTGGTATCATCATATTTTATTCCTGCATACTCTTAAGGGAGTTGACTGGGGGATGTCTCCTAATATTTATGAAGATGAAAAAAGTACTAAAACTTAACTGCAAAGTGAACGCTGATATTCAATTCCTGGAACATTTTGAGTTACGGTATGTTGCTAACAAACATTATGATAAACCTAAATTATTATTATTATTAGATTCATTGTTTTATCACCCCAAACGCAGCACGTGATAAAATTAATTCAAACACAAAAATAGACCAACCGATCATCACCAAAATGAAATTATTTATGTCTTTTACTATTACTAACAAGCTCTGTAAATTCCAAGCAGATTGATTAAAAAGATTTTGAGTTATTGTGCTAACAAATATAAAATCGAACACAGCAACAAAAGAACAAACAACTGATCACAAAAATTTAGCCATTTATATACTCATGTTAATATATATCTACCTAGCAACTAATGTAAATTTCATGAAAATCCATCTCTAACTTTGCAAGTTATGGTACTAATAAAATAGGCAGACAAACAGATGAACGGATTTGCACCAAAAGTTAATGATCTGCTACTGTTAAAATGCTGAACAATCCCTATAAATTTCATTAAGATCCTTTCATAACTTTTTGAGTAAATAATCTTGGTGATACAGACACAACACAACAAAAACATAAACTCTTTGGAAGAAATAAATAATGCTATAACTTACTGTAGGAATAGTTGCAGCAGTGCTTGCGACCAGATGACCAGCCCAGGGTACCTAGGGGTGCAGCTGTTAATGTGTTGTGTGTCACATTCCAACGTTCAGCAATAAGTACACTATATTACAATTGTTTTGGTAGTGCTTCCATTATTATTTCAAGCATTTTGTATATTTTTAAACTTCTAAAAAATTTGGGCCAAGTGTAGAAACATGAATTCCAACAGGAAGTAGCTAATGCCTGTAGTAACCATGCATCTGCTCTTCTATTTTATACGTCACTGTTTTAGTTGGTGCACAGAACTCATAAGTCTTCAAGAATATAGATGTAAACATATTTCTCTAAGTAGAGTTTAGGTACTAGACTATCACGCTAGTATATTAAACCATTAGACCTCAAGTAGGTTTCATTGGGAAGCCTAGAGATAATTTTATTGCCGGATGTACAAACCGTCAGGCCAGCACATAAGTCTTTAAGTGCTTGGGCGCAGAGGCGCTGTTCAATCGCTAGGCTTACCATTGATCAGAACAAAACTATGCGCAAGATACACATGACTTCACCTTCAATGCTGGCAATACCAGTATATCAACAAGAATTTTGACTACATTGTATTTATCCTTCATTCAAAGTCATATTTAAGATAAGTAGTTTCAATGCATTTTCAAGACTAGTTTCCAACAGACACTTTGAATACCGCTAGGTTGTACCGCACCGGTAAGCTGCGGCGTGGTTTTATCTAAGGATGTTACTTGAAAGGAGAAATGTAGGTTGCATGTGGGATAAAAAAATAAAGTATACGGCTCAAATATGTAAGCGGGTATCCCCTTTGCTAAGCAAATGATCATGATTGTACAGAGAGAAAGAGTAGGGTAGTTGGCTCTTAACCCGAAAGGACCACAAGCCATCCTAAAGCCCGTTCCTAAAGCCGTTTCAATTAATGCTATTCCTATGAGACATCAACATTTCAGTTGGTCCTTATAGGGTTAAGAAGGTATCAGTGAGTAAATCTTCGCGCTTCAGCAGTGCGATTCTTAGATAGCTATGCATCAAATACTAGTCGGTACATTAGTTTGTGCTTTCCTGGAGCCAACACAGCGTCTCAACGCAGAAATTAAGAAAGGATATAAAGTGCATCAAGTAAGATATAAAAATCAAAGCATGAAACACCACGCCTCATTCCAGTGGCTCAATAGTCACGAGTGTTACCATGTTTGTGGTCACGAAGTCTATTCCCATGCTAGAGATGAAGTTTTGATACAATGCACTATCTGTATTTCTGCTATTCATAAACCATCAAAAGGGAGTGGATGTGTTACTGGCCTTACCAGTGCAGTAGTAGTATAGGAAAGTATAAGCCTTCCTGAATAAGTACTAACCTCTTCTAAGAGAGGAAAAGGAAATGGACATTTAGTATGTCGATTATTATTATAATGAGGGTTTGCCCGCCGTATCAGATACGAAAACTATATAACAGCGATCCAATTTTGTATAATATAGTTTAGAAGTTGAGTCGAACTCAGGTGAGTTCTATTAGTATAATCTCGGCCAGGTGCACCATGTAATCGCTCAGCCGTGCGGCTCACGGAAAGAGACGAAAAAGGAAAAGACAAGAAGACAAAAGAAAGCAAACACTCGTGCGGGGGGTCCCTTCCGTGGCCCCCCACACGGGAGCAGATAGGAGTCCCATGCGATGGGTCGCTTACCAACATTCCACGGCCCACCTCGCGGAACAGAAGGGGAAACATAGAGAGCCTAACTCTACAAAACTAACCTTCTCAGCAGGAACTGCGGCCAGATGCTACATCCCCTGCGAAGAAGCCACTCGGGACCCTTGGGTGCGTGATGCCCCTACACATTGTGGCAGGAAAAGGGCCCGCCACAATATGCTCCTGAGAGCTTTAGTATGTCGATAGAAATGAGGAACCCATGCACGAAGGTATGCCCCCACAGGACCAACGCGCATGGGAACAGCAAGTCGGGAAAGAAGAGGAACAGAACAAAGCATGAGCAAGTAGGAGTACGAAATCGGGAAGGAAGCAAAGTGGGCACGAAAGACAGGCGTCCTTAAGGCCTAGCTAATGACTCAACCTACACGAGCCTCCTGGGGTCGCACGCCCCATAACATAGGATGGGCGAACCTAACTAACCTAACCCTATGGTCCATCCTATTCCCCATGAGGGGTTGATGCCATAGGTCAGTTACACCGTAGGTATAGTGAACAATCTAAGTTTCCAGTCCGATAGCGTGCTGCAGCTAGGCTTGCTGTAATGGTGTTAGCAACACGAGAGTAGACAAGTACGGGGCATGGGAAGATCAAGATCGAGCCGTCAGGAAATTGCAGTACCTTCATCAGGACTGCGATACGGAGGAGCGGGCTTAGCCGTAAGAGCATATGTGACAGTCTGCATCATTTTCATTTTACTGCGCCATAAATTAAAACACTTAAAATTATAGGGGGAGCTCAAGAATATTTTAGGGGCTCAAAGATTTCAAGTGTCCTTACATGGACCTTACGACACCTCAGCCGCGAAAAGAAAACCACTACACAGTGCATGGACACCAGGCGCTCATTCGCTAGACATATGATCGTATTAATAGGGGATGACACTATCAGGAACACCCACAGTGTAGTAATCTGATCGAGTGCACCTGACGCACGACTGCCTCCAGAGTAAACAACGCATATCCAGGGTGACCTTAGTCAATCATGCTCTGGCCTAAGCCAAATGACGAAGTAAAACTGACTGTAACATACACACTACAGCATATAGCTACAATGTGTTTTGTGAATTAAGAGTCACTCTTACTTAGCATGTGATATGGTCAGTACAAATGAGGACGAATGAATAGAGTCTGGTGTTGAACGCTTGAACATATGAAATTCAGCTGTGGGCATGAAGGTTGCGTTTTGTTCATTGCCAAAGCGGTCACGTGAGAGGTGCACAGGACCAAACCCTGCACTATGAGCAACAGCAGCACTCGTACAGCCGGGGGAGCGTCAGGGGTCCCCTTGCAAATCCAACTCGGATTCTGCATACTGCGGCATGAGGGACATAAATAAAATACATTCTTAGCATTGTTCAATTCAGACAAACTACAAGATAATTACAGCAAGATATATACACAAGTGCTACGTACATAGGTACCTGAGTAACATCAGTGGTGTTTGCCAATCATTCATTGCAGATTATGTGCAAAATTGTAGAATTGAAACTTAACCCTCCCTATCTACAAGTATGCATTATGTCCGTTTCACTGTTTCTACATTAATTAATACTAGTGTGATACGTGAAATTTCCATAGTAAGTAATCAATTATTTCTTGCTTTCTTATGTGAAACAGATAGGTTACAAAATATGTCAGACTCAATCTTTATTTTATTTATTTTTCATTATCATTTTTGAACACATAGTCAATTCACCAAGATAAAATCCACTTCAGCAGTTGGAGAACACAGGAAAAACGTTTCATCTTTTGTTCACACGATTGCTAGATTGTCCTTTCAAGATATGTCCACATCAGCAATAATAAGAGACCTTCACGAGCATCACTAGAGTCTCAGCTGCTAACCACTGATGCACTATTGCTCAGCATACATATTACTATCGCAACATAGCTATGTAGCGTATCTTTTCCGTCTTGCATACAATGAGCCTGTCTCTGTTAGTTTTATTGTTAATGTTATATTTGGTGCATTAGGGCTGGCGGTTATTCATTTGTTTGGCGTATTCTTTCGTGTGCACCCTAACACCTTTTTTACTTTCTACAAGGCAACAACTGTACTTAGTTCATTTTCCTCTGCCGCCATAGCTCCATTTTGCAATATTCAATGTACAAATTCTTGCTCAAAATGCAGCCACCTGGGATTCCCCTCTCAAAAATTTTGTTAAATTAGGTGAACAAAAAAAAAAAATACAGTTCAGTTTAAACTTTCCAATACTATGGCAAACATCTGGCACTTGACCTTAACAAATTTATCAAACCAGTGGATTTCTCCTTCAAACATTGCACTACCTATTATATACAGGATAATTTGTCATATTCAAGTGGTAAATCACACAACCTTAGCCATTCGCAATGACCGCATCTGTGCTCGTAGTTGTAGACTTACGATCCTTCTAAATTTAAGGTGCTAGACAATTCGGCTCCCAGGGCGGAATGTCAAAGAAACTGAGTTAGGTTTCCATTACAAAATCACACGAACAGGGAACGATGCTACGCAATGTTCCGCGATTTGAGTGGTGCAGTAAGTATGAATCCACTAAGTTGAGATGGGTATGATCGTTATGATTGTCGATACTCTCACTATACTTCACACACATGCCACTGAATGAATATTATTGTATGTATTGTAGGTTTTCCCGCCGTATTAGATACAAAGACTATATAACAGCGATCCAATTTTATATGATGAAGTTTAGTGGAATTAAATGAGTTCTATTAGAACAATCTTGGCTAGGTGCACCATGTCTGGCAGGAAATAAGGCGCGAGCATCTCCAACTCCACACGGCTCGGTCGAACGAAATCGCTCAGCCGTGCGGCGCAGAAAAGGAGACGAAAAACGAAAAGAGAAGAAGACAGAAGAAAGTGAACACTCGTGCGGGGGGTCCCTTCCGTAGCCCCCCACGCGGGAGCAGATAGGAGTCCCATGGGATGGGTCGCTTATCACCATTTGGCGGCCCACCTCGCGGAACAGAAGGGAGAATATAGAGAACCTACCTAACTCAACAAAACTAATCTTCTCAGCAGGAACTGCGGCCAGAGGCTACATCGCCTGCGAAGAAGGCACTCGGGACCCTTGGGTCCACTGAATGAATAGTAGCTAATTAAACGCATAAAGCGAAACTACCCAAGCGTGTCCAACAACAGATAACTATGTAGGTTAAGATCCATGCCCCTAGTGAGGAAACAGGTCAAGTCTGAAGCATGGATGCCCGTAGAACCTACTTAAATTGTCACCTCGAATTAAGTATAAATTCCAGAGCAGAAAAACAGAGAAAAACTGAGGTTGTAGCTTAGTGTTTACACTTCCAAGTTGCAATTTCGAAGATACATTTTCCAATAGTATTCATACAGAAAGCAATATGTGCAAGCAAACGCAAGAATGGATCATATCAAAAGCTATAATACAGACTAGCAGCACTAGAAGAAATTCTCCATTAGCTATACAAAGATTTGCACAGGCGTTGAGTATTTATTACTAGTTCTTACCAAGTAACACATTAATAAAACAAATTGTAGACTGGAATGCATCGAAGCTGAATAAACACACGTAACGATAACATAATCTTATATACTGGAACAGATAGTTGCATAGTCGGAGTCAAACAGAGAACAGTGCTAGGAGTCGGAGTCTGAGTAGGTGGAAATGTCACTAATTTTTTAAGAAACTAGTAGGAGTCAGAGTCAGTAGAAGTCGGACATATTCGGGATCGAAGGAGTCGGAGTCATACACTAGAAATAAAACAGAAGCCAGAATCAGACCTTGTTCAACCGACTCAAAAACTCTTCTAAATCCTAACCTAATTACTTATAGCTACATCTGTTGATTTATGTGCATTTTAAATAAAAATGAGAGAAGAAACATGCGGTACACCAAATATATAACGGGGGAAACTATGCCTGGTAGACACTTTTCCAAATCTGGACCACGGAGCGCACACGGGGGGAGCACTATTGGGCGCAGCTGTTGCGGCGCACAACCTTATAACTGGCGAGGAGTTCGCTATCATCATCCTGCTCGTTCCAATGTCCTCGTACACATAAAAGTAAAAAGCTAAAGTTATCTTTGCTGTACCCTCCTCACCTCTGCAGCCCCCAAAGCCCAGGCCAGGATAGCCAGACTAGGGAGGCAGCACGGCCCCGCGCGTTGGCACCAGCAAGAGAACGCATACATAAGCACAATCAATGAGCCGGAGAAGCGCGCGGTTGGCCGCCAGGAAGCCACCAACAAACAACACACATCCCTCCCCCCCAAGCAGCAACACAAAACCACAAGGGCAAACACCACCATGGCAGCAAGCCAAGCATTATCAGTAGGTAACTCTCCAGCACAGCGGCACCCAAACACTGCTTCGTGCTGCAGTTTTTAACTAATAAAACCGTTTAATGATCCAGTGTTGTCCAAATATTTTTCGAGTATTATAGCCTTTATTACCTTCTCCTACTGTACGTACCTCGGCTCACCATGGCTGACCAAATTCAGCCTTACAGACGACAATCATGCAAACAGTAGCTATAATAATTACGAAGAGACTGCATTACAGGAGCATTGGTCATTAAATTCAAATTTATTAACCAAATAAAAATGATAATTCAAGAACAAAATGCACGACAATTACTTTCATTTTCGGTGTGTGTGTTCCTTGTTTGCTCACGCACCCTCATGAATTAGGTATGTTGCGAGCCCCCAGGGGCAGGTGGACCCCAGTTTGGACAACACTGGACTCACTCTAACCTAATTAAACCTAGCCCAAAACAACCCGAGTTATCATCATCTTAATCATCGTAACTTAATATAAATAGAACCTAGCGAAACCTAATCAAACTTAACCTTAGTCTAGCCCAACCAACTCTAATATAGCCTCATTTTAACCCTTTTGCGGGGAGGCTGATATCTGGCGCATTTATTTCCCTTTACATTATTGAGGAATTAGTTCCACACCGTGAAGGGATGAACCTTATCCAAACCAAACAGAACCTTACAATTCATACTTTAATTTAAATTGAAACAGCCTAACCTTACACAAGATAATCTTACCAAAGAAAGCTACATATCATTAACGAACCTGACCTATAGCTACTTGCTGTTATCCATTAAGGTGGTTACTTGCATGGTGTCACCCTTGAAGATCAACTTTGCGTAACATATAATAGATAAACCAATCACTAATTTATGAAGGTCAATGCAGACTGTAATTTCGATACACCTAATAAATTAACACAAAGTCTTCCAGAGATCTGCATGGCGAAATTGAAATCATGTTCAAGAAATAGCCAGTACAAATTTCGGCACATGCATGCCCTGATTGCCCAGTAAATAAGAGCAAAAAAATAAACACTTCAGGTAGGATTCTGCAAAAGGCTCGCAACAGCTAAAGTTTACTTGGCAAAAAGTTTAGCCCTTGAGTAAATACTGCCTCAACCTACCCATTAGTTTTTCGTTTCTATCATTTAAATGTCTCAAAAAGCACTTTCAGCAAACAGACATCAATTCTTCTCGCAATTTTTGATGATACTTTTTTTTTAGATCTAAGTATGTCCTTACTAACTAAAACGAGAAGAAAAATTTTTACGGAGCAAGAGCATAAACACGTTATAAATACCAGTATGTAGTGTTTTTAAGAAAAGCATCAGACACGTAGATACTCGTTGAAGTGACTCATCTTCATCTCAACACTGAAGCTTTTACATAACATTTAATCGATAAAGCGAAGCACTTTCCAGATTCTAACTAGGTAGTGACTGAAGATTTCAAAACGTGATAGAGAGTAGCCCTCACTTTTTTTTTTTTTTTCAATGTAAAAAACTGTAACTGAGTTGCTGCTAAGTTATACACATTACTTACAAAGGCAGCTTTGTTGAATCTACCCAACAAAAAAAAAAACAAGTAGATAATAGCTAGCAATTATCAGTGTGAGCACATCACCGGTGCTTTTATTAGCAGAATAATAGATAAAGCATAATGAATAAAAAAGAAGTGAATTCGACAGCTCCAACTTCTTCACTTTGCCCACTTAATACCATGAGATCACCAATAAAGTTGTGCCCGTTGCTGGCAAGAAATGCGACAAGTGAAGCTTGTGATGAGCATAGCGCCGAAACGCACTTTATCCATACAGAACGAACTTGACACCACGTTATCCCCAACAAAGTTGCACCAGTTGATGGCAGGAAAATATGATACGTCAGGCTTTTAGAAGTGCAGATTATTCTGATAAGGACTAGCAGAAGCGGTGCAATGCCGGCGCTTCACGATGTATTCGCACGCACAACCTGATGTAACAATGTGCGACGGCTCTTACGTAGTCCCGACATCCGTATATTCAACGCCTGTAGCAAAATCAAGATCCATTCAAAATTGAACGCTCTTATCATCATTATTATACTCCTAGTTTAGACCTCCCCATCCACAGCGTACAGTGTAATCCATCGAGAGGAAGAAAGAGGGGACACAATGCATGTCGTGAGATATGAAGAACCCATGCATGGGATGAGCAAGTTGGGGAAGAAGAGAAAGAACAGGACAATCTATGATCAGTATGAGTAAGAAAATGAAATGAAACAAAGTGGGAAAAGCTGACAGATGTCCAATACGCCTAGCTATGGGTAAAGTAACCTAGGCATGGAATCTCCCTGGGGTCGCTGCTCTCCTCTATCTTAGAGGTAATACCATACGTAAAAGTCGCGATTTTGAGAACCAAGTAGCATGCTGATGCAGTTGCTTGTCTTAAGGACATTATTTAAGAAAAGCTAAGCAGTTTTCTTCAAATCCTCCGCATTGACAGCAAGGATAGAACTTTCTACATCATAGCCAGGATGCTTGACGCGCATGTGGTGCCTCGCAACGTATCTTTGGCTAAAGGCGTATAAACAATGGATGCACTGATGCTTAATCTTAGGGTGCCTAGAGAACATGTGTCCCTTCAGGCGGGGCTTCCAGGACGTTGCATAATCACACTCGGTGCACTTGAATGGTTTTTCGGTGGCGTGGGTACAGGCGACGTGGGCAAGCAAAGAACGTTTAACGGCGCAAGTAAAATCACACTGAGAACACGCGAATGGTTTCACGGTGGAGTGCTTTTTCATATGTGCTTTGAATCTGGACTTCCACCTGGTCGAGAACGAACAAACGCTACACTGTAAGGGCTCCATATTTGAATGCATTGCCGCGACATGCTCCTCATAATGCATTCTACGAGCCGTAGCATAGTTACACTGATCGCACTTGAAGGGTGTTTCGTTCGAGTGATGTGCTAGGAAATGCAGCCGTAAGTTATTCTTTTGAGCCCCGGCATAATCACAGTGCTCGCACTTGTAAGGCTTCTGCTTTAGGTGAACCGAAGCCACGTGGTTCATCACGTCCGTCTTTCTCACTGATATGTAATCACAGTGGCCGCATTTGTAAGACTTCCTCCGACCCCGTACTACACGGTGCTTTTTTGCACCTGCAATACCATCACTCCCGCAACCTAACATGGAAGAACTGCCGTTTGCAGTACCGTCGTTTACAAACGTGCTATTTGGATGTTGTTTACTGAAATGATCTTCCAACGTTTTCGGATGACCAGCTGAGAAATCGCACTCGGAACACTTGAAAGGCTTAACAGCATGTTGCGTTGCTATGTGCAAGTGAAGGCCCTCTTTGTCTGAAGCAACATGGTTACACTGCGAGCAATTAAAGACCTTCTTGTCGCTGGAGGAGGAAATGTCTAATAACTCACACTCAGGCTTCATTGTACTGGCCAGCTTGGAGTCTTGCGGAATAAACTCGGTCCGTAATTTTGCATTCTTGACACGCTTGGTGCCGTCTTGAATTCCGGCGGTGTAAGCAGACTCTACCAACAGCATGGGATCTGCAAACAAATAGAGAAAGATATTAGAATGTACGGGCTATCAATCCAGGCCCCCCTAACCCTAACATGAGATGACATTGTAAGAGAAGAAATGAAAGAACTAGTGGGAACGTCAAAACAAACCCACTAACTACGTAGCACTGCGCATGGGAACAGCCAAGTTGCAATGTTCATTCTAAGTGTTTGCAATAGAGCCAAGGACCACAGACTTAACAGACACTTCACTGCCATGTCTCTGCTGTGCCACCAGGGATGTTCTGTAAGTTAGTGCCACGTTGGCGTACCACAGACATGCTCTCCTTTATGAAATCGAAAAGCACTTTCAATTTCATATATTATAACCTATTCCTATTATTACATTGGTATTTTCCCGCTATTTCCGAATCTAAGACGATCAATAGTTATCAAAGATGATTTACTCGGCTCACAGCCGGAACCGCAACGTTGTGCTCAGGCGGCAAGAGATGAAGGACGAAAAGAAAAGAAGACAGAAGGAAGAAGCCCCGCGACTCTCCGCACGGGCGAAGATAAGAGCCCCGCAGAAAAAGTTGGCTACCTCGATCGGCAGCCCACCTCGCACGACAGGGAAAGGAAATTTAGAGAACCTACCTAACTTTACAAAAATAACCTCTCAGCAGGAACTGCGGCACGCTGCAACATCTCCTGGGAAAAGAGGGATCCTTGGGGGGCGTGATGCCGTGGCCAGCAAGAATATATCCCTGAATGCCAATTTTATAGGTTATCAATGCTGTTATATTCCGCAATGAGAACTGAACATAAGCATGCTTTTTCAAATACTTCTACAACATATCAAAATAACCCGAAAAACGTCAGTTTACGTCACGATGTCTTCTCCCATGCTTGGACACTACCTAGTACTTTACTAGGGTTTAGACCATTAAGATACTCGACGGCGCCCAGCGATGTCCAATACAAAAGTAATCCAACAGACGGGAAATAGTGGCATATTCCATGGCAATGGAAACACGAAATCCATCCGTAAATGTGTTCAAACAGCGTCAACAGGCATAGGGTGCACCAGCATTCAACATAACTTTCTCAGTACTGTTGGAGTCCTCTTCACTCTCCTACACTCCACATACCTTTCTCGGTAGTACTGGAATGCTCTTCACTGTCCTACACTCCACATATTTTTCTCAGTAGTGCTGGAATGCTCTTCACTGTCCTACCCTCCACATACCTTTCTCAGTAGTGCTGGAATGCTCTTCACTGTCCTACCCTCCACATACCTTTCTCAGTGCTGTTGGAGTCCTCTTCACTGTCCTACCCTCCACATACCTTTCTCAGTAGT
>LQNS02277813.1:6559414-6570966 GCA_001587735.2 Parhyale hawaiensis | reverse complement strand
TCTCACCTAAGAATATGAAATCGTATTTTTGGATATATAATATAAGGTCATAAAAAAGTCATAAATATTTATCCTGAAAAGTCATAAAATTTTCCTAACAATCTTCAGTAGACACCATGCTTTGATAGAGCATTCGTCGTGTATCTTTTGTGGAGCACGTTACAGCGTTCCTCAGTTATGAATGGATTTTCAAGAAAATGGCAGAAACTGTTAATACTACCAAAAGGCATAAATGATTCAATTTTGGTGTTGATACAAAGAAAATCATGGTTTCAGAACCAGTTTTCATTTTTCACTACAGTTGCCTTGCTTGGCAGAGGTGTCTATGCACTCTCTCAGTGCTCTCTAGTTGATGTGTTTTTGTTTGTCAGAACATAACTTGAAAAGCTATAGATGGGTCTTTAAGGGACTTGCTAGAACTGTTGGGACTGTGAAGAGGCACAAATGATGAAATTTTGGTGATAATAAAAAGGAAATGCAGTGGAAGCCCGTTTTCCCGGACAGCACGGGGGGAGCCTCTTCCGGGAAACTGAAATTTCCGGGAAAACGAGAAAATCTCAATTCCTGGAAAACCCCCTTTTTACCGGACGTCTATCCGGTAAATTGAAATGATTTCCGTAAAATTCAATGCCAGAAAAACCGAGATTTGCCGCGCTTTGGTGAACCGAATTGAAGCTATTTCCGGAATTGTCAGTCCACACAGCATTTTATATGTAAATCTATACATGAAGTACCAAAAACTTGAGGCAGTATGAGTGCTATCACGACTTACGGTATTTTGCGAGTGATTGCATCCACGTTATCACACAACTTTCCTTAATAACCTTTTCTGTAAGGGCATAAGCCGCAAAATCTTTGAAGACAGTTACCTCATGTAGGTGCCGTCCTGCACAAGAAAGCTTGTTTCTGCTGCTGCGCTAGTATTAGTGCTATCGCCACTTGCGCGATTTTGCGAATGTTCGCACCCGCGTGATCGCAGTATTTTCCTCAATAACTTTTTCTTCCATTGCGTAGGCCACAAAATCTTTATGGGAACAGTTAGCTACCTCATGTTAGTGCCGTCCTGCACGAGAAAGCTTGTTTTTGCTGTTACGATGGTTATTATTGCGACTTGCCGTATTCATCACATTCATATTGAAAATCCGAATTTAAATCCATAAATTTGAATTTAAATCACTAAAATAGCACTTCTTGAACGAACACCACAATGTGCAGACAACTGAACGGAAATGACGATGGTTGCTTTCCATTTCCCGGAAGAGACGCTGCACAATAGGCGAATTTCAGTATCTGCGCAGCGTCACTTCCGGGAAATCTTTTGACAGTCCAGACTTTTTCCGGGAAATGCCAAAGTTTTCCTGTATTCCAGCTTTGTTTCAGTTTCCCGGAACGTTCCAGGAAAACCCTGGAAAAGTAAAAATACGGTAGTCCGGGAAAACGGGGTTCCACTGTGCGCGATTCAAGACCAGTTTCAATTTTTCATTTATATTATGTTGATTGGCGTTGATGTCCACTCTCAGAGTGTCCAGTTCATTTCTAGCACAGTACCCTGCATCAAAATTAACAGCCGGTAATGGCAATATAATTTTATTTAAGCCTGTGGCTGTGACTGCTACATTCTCCCTTTTAGGGGGCATAGGATGGGCCTAGTGATATAAAAATATTTTTTTCCTCGCTGTTTTTTATGCGTTTTCTTTGTTTTTTATGTTTTTTTAAGATGTACCCAAACAGGGTTGCGGAGTCGGAGCCGGAGTCGGAGTCGGCCGGAGTCGGAGGATTTTAGGTGGAGTTGGAGTTGGAGTCGGAATCTCACTTGCTCTAGGAGTCGGAGTCGGAGTTGGAATTTTTAGCCCGACTCCGACTCCGGAATCCCATTTATAAACAAATATTCAATTCTGAATTTTCAGTCACAGGTTTAAAAAAAAAAAAATTGTAGAAGTGGATTATTTTTTTTTGCACATTTCTCTTTTATAGCTATAGCTACCATGTATTTTCCTATTCCATATGATGAGGCCATTGACAAAATGTTGGGTAGAACTTTCGCACCTGATACTTTATGTGAGGGGGCATGGGAGGGTAAAATAATTAATTTTGGACCGATTGTTCTGAAATTTGCATAGTATAAGAATTTTTGAAAAAGAAACACATTTTGCTTCCACAAATTTTTGGATTTAGGTCTTAGTTTTTGAGATACCTAATGAGAAATATCTATAAATATAGCTATACCATATGCATTTTTTTCTAAGTTTCAAAGGAATAAAACTCAACGAGTTTTCATGCTAAAATAAAAACAATGACAGTTTTGTAATCCTTGAAACATTCCAAACAAAACTATTGAGTAGGATTTTCCATTTTTACCCTAATTTATTTTTTTTCAACGCAGCTTAAAACTAAAACCAATTTTTCGCCTATATTTTAGTTAGGTAAATCAAAGAAATTGTAGGAGCAAAATGTGTTTCTTTTTCAAAAATACATATACTATGCAAATTTCAGAACAATCGGTGTAAAATTGATTATTTTGNGTGCGAAAGTTTTACCCAAATTAATTTAATGTCCCCATGTAATCAATTTAATCTTCCAAATGATGCAAAATATTGTAGATATATGTACAATACACCTAGCATCTTTAACTTGATATGTTTATACTTGCTAAAATTATTTGGACATGTTTAATGTTAACATCAAATATCTACTTATTGGACCAAGGAGTCGGAGTCGGAAGTCGGAGTCGGGAAATCTTGAGGGCCAGGAGTCGGAGTTGGAGTCGGAAATTCTGGAGGGCCAGGAGTCGGAGTCGGAGTCGGACCTTGAACCATCCGACTCCGCAACCCTGTACCCAAAACTGTTTAGCTATGGACAATAAGTTTAGGAAAACAGGTTCAAGTATTTACTCATCCCTCTACTATATTTATGTACCATCTATGGTTAAACATAACCATGAAATAGGGCATACAATCTATTTTCCTTAGAAACCGTTCAAGCAGAGATTTGTAGACTCGTGATATATTGAGTCTTGGGAGCCAGGACCCACTGGGTCACTTAATATTTCAATTTTTATTGAGATGAAGCAGAAAAAGCCAAATAGATAAAACTAATATTCAATGCAACAGAAAAGACAGCAATAAGTTACTTGAAAAACTGATTGTCAATATCCAATAATGACCTTTTTCTCATCTGAATAAACCCCTCAGGGGGCATAGGATGGGCCAAATCCCATAGGCCATAGGGTTAGGTCCGCCCATTCTATGTTATAGGGAGCAGGGCACCCAGGGGATTTGGGAAGTACTTTAGCCACTAGCTAGGCTTTTGGGACTCCTGTCTTTTGTGTCCACTTTGTTTCCTTCTAATTTCATACTTCTATTGATCTTACTTTTTTCTGTTCTTCTTTCTCGACTTGCTGTTCAACTCGACGGGTTAGGGTCAGTAAATTTGTTGTTAGAAGTGGCAAGATAATTATAATAATTTGTTTTGTTCAGTTTATATAAAATACCTCAGTATTGTATTCCAGATTCATTGTGAAATAAATGAAATGCAGTACCAGTACATTTAAGCAGACTGTCTTGCAAAAGGAAAGTTATTTCTTTTTAACATGGGTCAATTTTTGTGAAATTGTTACAGTTACGTTATAACTATTGAATATGAAGGTGGGTTTGCTTAGAATTTTTTCCCTTTATCTCCATAGAAAAAGAGTTATTCCAAGAAAACGAAAGATGGGGGGGGGGCGTCTGGGGAAAATTCTACCCCTCAGTTTTTGTTGTAGAGCTGATACACACGTCAGTGGATTTCCAAAAGCAAAGTCTACAAAGTTAAGCTTTCTGAATTCCAATATTTGAAAGAAAAATTATATGGGGAAAATGTGTTAGCTACTGATGTTTTAATCTGTTTTATTATAGACTTTTCAAAGTAACATCAAAATCATTATGATTTACAGATTAGGCCTATGCGAGCTGAACCTTGCGTATCTAACGATAGCTATCTGTCTCATCTCGCTACGATTAAAACTTTACTAGCACCTAACGTTTTGAAAATTGGGAAAGAAAATTTCAGGTAAGGTTTGCACTTCTTTCTCATTTTTCCTACTTTAGCCACGTCCACACAATCATTCACAAACACAATAGCTGAGAAGCAAAAACACAAACACTTCTCTATCCAAACGGGATCAAACAGGAACCTTGAACACTTCAAAGTCTTGACAAGCGAATTCAGTAGGCCTATTCCATAACTAACTAATGCTGGCAAAAAGTAGAGCTAATAATTTACTCACTAATTGACACATCTCAAGTACAGAAATTCAGACGACAGAAACAATAATTTCTCAGTTTTATTAATTAATTTTTTGACTTTCTCATGCAATTCAAAGTGTGCACATCAGTTTCTTGCTTTAGGTATAAATTGGGCTAAATTTTAGCTTTTAATGATGAAAAACAAAACAAGAGAAAGGGATGTAACTAGAGGAATATGCTACAGTCATTTGCTAATTGGCATCATTTTTTTGCGAAGTACTTCCCGATGTCCTGAAATTGGACTCCTACATTGAAAAAAATCACTACACGGCTTAATTTTGATTAAAATATTATGCTTCTGTCACTGTATATGGTAATAAAGTCATGTACAATAGTTATGAAATTCACCCACTGGAATATAAATTTCGAACTTTGTGTCTGTCAAAACTGCAGCGAGTTTGTGATGAAAGTTTTCCAAAATGTTTGATGTGTGTCAACCATAAAAATTGGGCCCTCGGCATATGCGATTGTCAATGAAAATTGTTCGGCAAACACATACTTCGTGGGAAGACTGACCGTCTGAACGAGGCTTTAGCCTTACACTGCCTGCCTAAAACTTCCTCTTGTCTGTCTTACTATTAGCCACTGTTAAGTGGGAAAAAAAGGGGGTTATTCGTTTTCTTTGAATAACTCATTTTCTATGGAAAAATGGGAAAAAGTACAGGAGTCAAACCCACATTTTTTTCCTTTTTACATATCTGTATCAAGTATCAAGAAGATTGGTCCCGTAGTAGAAGAGCTAAAACTTTGAGGTCCATAGCACTCAATTTCCACATTAAGTTACCTCCAAATCCATAAAAACGTTCTTTTTATTTTGCACTGAATTTCATGAAACTTTGTTCTGAGAACAGACATGTAAAGTCAAATAAAACATAGGTTAGGCTCAGGTATTTTTTCTATTTTTTTATAGAAAAATATTTATTCAGGTAAAACAGAGTTTTTTCCTGTTTTCTTTGAATAACTAGCTTTCTATGGGGAAAAGAACACGAGTATAACCATCATTTGTTTTCAATTTCACGTATCTGTTGTGGACAAGGTTTCTTGAAGATAGGTCCAATAATAAAAAAAACTTTTAAAATTTAAAAAGTATAGGTAACTACCTACTTCTCAGGAGGGGCCCACCCCTTCTCCACTCCCCTGTTCTACCCACAGAGGGTTGGACTGGCTGCCTAAAACTTGGCGTGTATGTTTGTCTGATGTAACTATGGCAACTGTGTATTGAAAAATAAGTAACATTGAAAATTTCAATGTTTATGGCAAGACAGACCCCTTAAAGTAGCTACCAAGCTACCAGTAATGCACAAAAGGAAAGAGAAATGTCCTAAATACACATAAAACTGTGTGAGGTGTATACAGTTTTAGTGGATTACTTAGAAATATTTTTATTCTTTGCTGAAGTATTTAAAACACAATATGCAGAAAAAATATAAAGTATCAATGTTTTTTGTATAAAAATGTAGTTTTTATAAAAAGATGAGGTTTTTTAGTCACATCTCTAGATGGGCCATAGGATAGGTTAGTGAAGTCCGCCCATTTTGTGTTATAGGGAGCAGCGACCCCAGAGGGTTTGTGTATTGTAGCTTACCTTCCACTTAGCTAGGCGTTTGGGACTTCAACCTTTTGTGCTCACATTGATTGCTTCTATTTTCATGCTCCTACTGATGATTCTGTGTTCTGTTTTTCCCCTTCTTTCCCGACTTCCTGTTCTCATTTGCATTGAGCCTGTGTGAAACACCCTCATCATGCATGGCTAGCATGTTTCTATAGACATAGGTACTTTACGTTTCTTGTTCTGTCCTCTGTGCCACCATCTTCTAGCGGAAACGGGAGCTCAAGCCACTGACTATAAATAATTAGATTAATTTCATGGTCAGTCCTTATCTTTTTTGTATATTCTACTAGTAGCTACAGGGCATCTTCAGACAAGTCTTTCATTATTCATCCTGTCGTTGTGCTACAAAATAATAGTTACTCCAAAGCTGGTGCATTTTTCCCATCAGGAGCGCACCGGTGTGTGTGTCTCTCAGCATGGCGTCCGACAGTGGGAGTGCTCTGCTCAACAGAGAATGTCCTGTGAGATCATCCATTTCTACGCCCAGTGAGTTTGATGTCTTCGCGTTTTTTTTACTCTATCACACATTTATCATATAGCTACATATCTAAATGATATGAAATTTTCGTCGCACTTTCTCCAGTAGGCCTATACACTTTACCAATGACTTGACTGCTTTTTTATCAGGAGCTAACATTTATGAACTGTGCAATATGGTAAGTTTGGAACTTGAAAATCGAAACAATTGGCTCTGTTGCAACAAGTTATCATTGAATATAAAGAAACTTTGCACATGTTATTTTCGAATGTACATAATACTGCAGTAACTCCGATTTGTATTAGAAGTTCGTCATTGACTCCTGTATCAGAGTGTAAGTTTCTGGGCGTGATGTTAGACTGGTCACTATCGTTCAATTCTCATGCTGATTATGTTTTGTGTAAGCTATTTTGGCCAACATCTATACTTAGGTACCTGTCAGCATTTCTTTCTGGTGATATATTGAAAGCTATGCAGCCCTGATCTGCCCTCACTTGTCTTATGGAGTAGCACTGTGGGGATCAGGCAACCAGGGACCTCTGAACAGGCTGCGTCGGCTGCAGAATCGCTGTATTCCTTGTATTGCTCGCATACAAATCAGAGATTTGGTATTTTATACCGGTTTGGTAGGTAGTGGTTACTGTTATTCGACTGACCTATTGCTAATACATACTATTAGTCTATATCAATAGGATTGTGATTCTTATTAATAGAAATTTGTCATCTGAATTTCTACTGACCTGTTTGTAATGCCTGCCGTAATATCAATAGGCATGGCTCAGGCTGTTGAAGAACAGCGACCATCTCCTTCAATAGAGCGTGTTGAAGTTAAGGAAGAATTCGATTCAGCTGATGAGCTGCAGGTAGGGCTTTGTAATGGTTGCTTTCTGTGCCTTCTGTTTACTTAGAGTTTTTATACTGGAATTTTAATTTTTGCATGGTGGTCGCTTTAGTATAATTTAAATGATTTGAAAAGTGTTCTGAATACGCTTCAAGAAACATTCACAGGACTAGGTTTAAAATAAGATTCTTTTGTTCCATTTTATTTTAAAACCAACCTAATCTGTTGCATGATCGTTAGGGCCTTTAGGATTTGTTCAAACTTGTCATGATTCACTTTAAAACTTCAAGGGCTGAGAAAATTCTTTCTGTAATATTGTTTTCCAGTGAAGCTTATTCAAAACACTTTCCGTAAGACTCTCGGCAAAATTCATAATTGGTCTCCACCTATTCCGTCAGTTGAAGGATTCGTTGTCCCGTGTAATACTAATGCTAATTTACATGCGTACTTCTGACTCAGACTGACTGAGCGTGAATATTTATGATCGGCAAATTTTGGGATGTATAATTAATATCACTTTACATATAACTGACTGAAACTGACTGGCGAGATAGTTCTTGGTGACCTGAGGTCGACTGCAACTACACTTACTCATCTTGGGCCAATGGGCCTATACCCACAGTGCAAACCAGTGCATGTGGGTTTCCCAAGTGAGGGTGTGGTCTAAATTGACTTTACCTTTACTCAATAATTTTTGTTTACAGTTCTTCAAAAATGGCAAGTTACTTACTTGCTCTGCAGACAGTGGACTGCTGTTGGACAAGCGCTGTTCTAACTCCTCTTAGGACATGGGAGACATTTTTCTTGTACCAGTTTTTTTAATAGTTATGAATTTTGTATTCCATATACCGAGCTACATTATTTCAGCTAAACTAATTGCTCTGGCCACTGGCGTGCTGTGAAAACTCTTGATCAATTGCAGTTATATTTTTCTTCCTTTGGGAGGTGGTAAGTTTTGGTAGATATTTCAGTTGGCGCAGTCAGCGTCCAATGTAGCTACTTGACCCAATGGTAGCTCTTTGTTGTCACTAACTTGCCTTAGCCTTCGTTTGATTCTTGAAAGTTGTAGATTTTTTCATGTTCATTATGTATTTTTCAGGTTTAACCTAATATCTTTCATTGTTTCATCTTCTATCTCAAACCGTGACAATAAACGGTAGCTAGCTTGGATTAATTTCATATGACCCCTCCTGGCATAGGGTTAGGTTAGTTGAATTTGCTTATCCTACGTTTGTTGAGCTGTGACCACAAGGGGAGGGACCCTGAAGGTTGCCCAAGCTGGGCCTTCGGGGCATCTTCCTTCAGTTTCATAATCTTGCTGATGCTGCTTTCACTTTCTTCCTCGTCTTGCCCGACACGATGTGCCTATGGCGGTTGATCACGTGTGGGAAAACACCTTCGAGTGTGAATTCCAAGTTTCGATCGATATACTTGTGTTGCTTTTTCTTCGTCTGTGAGGTCGCCTGTGCGGTGAAAACCAAGGCTGAAACTAGTCAGTGTAATAGTAGCCCCATACTTAGAGCTAACGGAAGTTTAATGCAGACGTTTTTTACAGGATTTGAGCGACGCTTCTGATTTTGACCGATCAGAATCTACGACGGATGAATTTGGAGGTCGGGCCAAGTTTGAAGCAGATGTGCAAGTGAAAGAAGAAGAAGTGCCTGATGATAATATTAGTAATGACGCGGAAGAGAACTGCACCAGCACCTTTAAGAGGGGTAGGTTGAATGGGACTTATTGGTTGAAACAGTAAAACTTTCTATTGACAACAAAGTATAGGCTTCACGACCCATGGGCAAACCTGAGTACCTTTTCCGCAGGAGGTACTGCAGATGGCCGCAGTTCCTGCTGACGAGGTTAATTTTGTAACGTTAGGTAGGTTCTTTGTGTTTCCTTTTCTATTCCGCATGGTAGGCTGTTAATCGAGATAGCCGGCCTAGTACACCGGACTTCTTTAGTCTCTTTCGTGTGGAAGGCCACGAAGAGGGCCGTCTTCTCAATTTTTTTTTGTGCTCTGTGCCTTGTTTCCCTGCCAGAAGTAGCGCACGTGGCCGACTCGAGACAAATAATGTGTCAGTGAACACTTGGTCGTCCGGGGTGTGTTACGGCGGCCGCACCGAGCCTCACTGCTTGGATCGCACTGTGTGTGGGGGTGGTGGTAAACCTGGAGTTGATAATAACAACGTCTCTATGCAAAGAGTACTGATGCCATAGCAATGACAGATGGTTCCATGAAATACTGGACACAGTGCCAATAGGGAAATTTGCTGATGGTAACATAGTTTGTGGAGGTTTTCTACAATCGGTACTTGTAGATAGTATAAGGATACTGCAAAGCATAATTTGAAACTGGAAAATGTGTTGCTGTATATGGGAGGCATTTCTGCAAGTCGTGTTGGCAGTGTACATATAATACAAAGCAGAATTCCAATGTATATTAAAATTACTGAGGAAAGCATTATGGTTTGGAGAAATTTCTTCACACGCAGTACAGTACTGGCCATATAAGCATAGTACAGAAGACAATTCTGCCAGCGAATTTGCTGATGGCGACACGTTTGGTGAAGGGTTTTCCTGCACGCAGTACTAGCAATACTGCAAAAGTGGTTAGTAAGATGAAGGCTGCAGTGTATCGAGATATTCCAAGAATATCTTTTTTTTTTAAATTGTTCCTGGAGGAAAGTTGAACTTTCGATAAGGATTTGTCCCAGCAAGATTAAGAAGATTAAGGTAAAGTCAGCTTAACCACACCCTCTCGTGGGAAACCCACACTGGCTGATTTGTGCTAGAATAATATGTGCTACGCTAACAAAAATGCAACTCATATGGCGTCCTTTGAGTTATGGCGTCGGCGACGACGATACGACCCACTTGTGGTTAGGATCAGTACCCTCGCAATAGCATGCGGACACTGGATGCTGACTTGACATGCCAAGCGCCAAAAGAGCTTACCTATATGATAGGGAGACTCGAACTCTTGCTCTTCGTTGCCATCATTAGCACCCTCTTGCCTTGTGCTACTTAGCGTATGTGAAGATCCTTAGCCTAGAGAAAACTTACTACACCAAGGACTCCGTGTATGCAATCTCTATGATAATTCTGCTTGTCCTTCTGTTTGTTAGTTGGTACGACCGTAATACTTTTATCAGTATTAGATATGGCGAAAACTAGGGCCTCCTTTAGGTATCGTTTATATGACCTGGGAAGAGACCGATAGAAGGATTATTATTATTATTGAAACTTCACGCTTGGGCTCCCACAGACAGGTAATACAACCCAAATGTAAGCTGCAGCTGCTCGTAGGTCTGTGGTAGAAGATTCACGGCTCGACTTGGAACGCATTTTAACTTTGTACGCATGATAGCCTACTTGCCGTGAGCATAATAATTAGGAACAATGCTTTTGTTCTGTGAAATTTAGTTAGGCTCCCGCTAGTATACGGTACCTGAATTGCTTAGGCTATTTCTGTAGATTTGCTCCGAACTGAGAATTTGTGACCCCTGAGGAGGCTTTGGGTGGGCCAGAAGGATAAATTAGTTAGATTCGCCCATCCTGTGTAACGGGGAGTACCTTATGACTCCGTGAAACCCTGTAGCTTACCTGAACCTAAGCTTGGCCTTCTGGATATCAGTCTTTTGTGCCTGCATATCCAGTGTCGTTCATTTTCTGATGATGCTGTGTTTTGTTCTTCCTCGTATTGCCCACTTGATATTCCCTTACGTTTTGATTCTATGTGGGACCATCCTCATCCACAGGTTTCACGTTCCTCTCTTCAAACTTTGCTGTTGTTAGGAGCTTTAAACCTACTTACAGTATATGATAATAATAATAATAATAATAGTGGCTTCACAGTGAGTGAAAATAGGGAATTCGACCTTTCCTGTGTTCGTTGTTCAGTAGCTACATATGTTATTTAATCTTACCCACATCCCTTATCGACCCGATATTCTTGGGCAGTCTGCCTTTCGTCCATCCGTTATCTAGTACGGTATGTTGTCTGATGTCACACTCATCCCTACAGATCCCATGCTGTTCGTGGAATCTGCCTATGCGGCGGAGGACAACGAGGCCGGCAGGCGTGTCAAGAAGCCGGAATTGGATGCAAATTCGAGTTATGGTGCGCCATCCCAAAACTCCAGGCTGGCAAGTACGAGTGAACCAATCTCTAGCTTAGGTAACAGTTCCGCTTATTCTCGAAAAAAGCTCTTCATTTGTCCCGAGTGCCGTCACGTGTCCACCGAGAAACGGAGCCACCAGGCCCACATGGCGACGCAGCATGCCGTTAAGCCTTTCAAATGTACCGAGTGCGATTACTCCGCTGGCGTAGTGAGACTCTTG
>LQNS02277813.1:6511999-6523870 GCA_001587735.2 Parhyale hawaiensis | reverse complement strand
TTAACGAGAATTTCATGATTAACAGTATCGAAAGCTTTTGAAAAATCTAGGAAAATGGCAATTAGGTATTTTTTAGAGTCAAGTACTTGGTAGATATGGTCACAAAACTGCAAAATAGCGTCACTAGTTGAATAATTTGTTCGGAAACCAAATTGTTGAGGAGTTATGGTTGTAAATTTTGAAAAGTAATTATTTAGACGGTTATACATGATACGTTCAATTATTTTACTCAAGAAAGCTAATGTTGAGATTGGTCTATAATTTTTCACTGAGTGTTTATCACCTGATTTATAAATAGGAATTACTCTTGACAACTTTAGGTAGTCTGGGAATGCTGGCGCAAAAGGAGTACATGCGCAGACACGATAAAGTTGCTCGTCACCTTCACTGGACCCTCCTGCGGATCCATAACTTCCCGGTCAGTGAGTGGTGGTACGAGCACGAACCCGCGCCCGTGGTTGAAAACGAAGCCGTGCAGATCTACTGGGACAAGAGGATGGAAACCGATCGTGTACTTCCCGCCAACCGACCGCACATCGTCGTCAAAGACAAACAGGAGAAGTCGGCCAAACTGATCGACGTCTCAATCCCCTTCGACTCCAGAATCATCGAGAAGGAAGCGGAGAAGAAGGAAAACTACCGGGACCTTGCCATCGAGCTCCAGAGACTGTGGCAGATGAAGGTCGACGTCGTTCCTGTGGTCATCGGAGCTCTGGGGGCCATGTCCAAGAATCTCAAGACTGCCCTCCAAGACCTCAAGTGCGGCCATCTCCACCCAGGAACCCTCCAGAAGAGCGCTCCACTTGGAACAGCACACATCATTCGCAAAGTCTCTGAGCCTTAGGTCATGGGATGCGACCCGGCGCCAGAGTGTAGAGCCCAACATCGCTCAACCGATCCAATTTGGGTCGTGAAATCCCCTCGATAATAACTGATTATTATTTTCGGTGTTTAATCTTTAGTTTAACCCTATAATGCATTCCTGAACAAAATTGTTCAGTAGAAATACATTTTGTTTATACATAATAGCAGCTGAAAATTCTTAGGTTAACTTTATCAAGTTATAGCAAAAGTAGTTAATGTGTTATTCTCATTTCTAGTGTATTACGGTGCCTATCAAATTGTAGCTCCAGTCCACTGCAAGGCAGACTATTAGCCATAACTAGCTAAATGCCTGCTAACTGTGTGATGGCAGTGTGAATTTGATGTTGTGCCTCTGATGTGGCATAGATTGGGCCATTGGGTTTGGTTTGTTAGGCTAGGCCATGTAATGGGGAGCAGCCTTTCTGTCTTAATCTCTCACAGGTAGCTATATAACTACATGTAGCTATATATACTGTATAGCTATATATTTAACATAAAATTATACCGTACTTCTTCTGGATTATGATTACGAATTCGTAATCCAAAAGAAGTATAATTTTATGTTAAATACATGGAACCTGGATGTCCTTTATTTTCATCGACTATATATACCTATATATATATATACCTATATTTACTTCTGTCAATGGTAATGCTCTTACCACTTCTATAGCTACCTAAGCTACCCATAGAACTCATAGAAATTGTAGAACTTCTCAACGCTTTGATGCCAATTTCTGCCGAGATTAATACCTCAGATCATCATTGTATCAGACATAGGGGGAAAATATCAGTGTAATAAAACTAATAATATGTGGAGAAACGCCCACAGCAGGATTGTATAGGTTACCTTAGCCATTATCTAGGCCTTCGCGACTTCTGTCTTTCGTGCTCACTTTACTTTCCCGGTTTGCTCTTCTCATGCGTGTTGATCATGTGTGTTTAAGTCTCTCATGCACAAGTTCCTCATGTATCTTGGAACACACTGCCTCTTCCTTTTTCTCTCCAAAGGCAGCTATTTGTGTGCATAATCTAACGTTTATAACAGAAAATTAATTTATAATCATGCTTTATTCTATCGTGTAACAGCTGAATTTAGGTTTCTCACTTGACGTTTGTGTTGCAGGTCGAGCGTATAAACTGGCTGCCCCGGACAGCGAGCACTCCCTGGCGACGTACCACAAGAACAAAAGAAAGGGGACCTTCAAGAATGGACGCTTCCGCTGCACCAAGTGCACGTTCACTTTCGCTTACCTCGCTCACTATCTGCGTCACCTCCAGGAGATGCACCCGGCCACAGACACTGCAAAAAAACCGCAGCCTTTAGTTCAAGATTTGACGGTGCCACCCACCATCGTAAAAGTACCGAAAAAGATCCTCCGCTGCAACCAGTGCGATTATTCTTGCATTGGGAAAATTCGCTTCATTCGCCACCTGAAGCGCTGGCATCCGAGCCAGGATAATGTAGGAAGCGAGGGAGGGGAGATCAGCATCGAACGTGTCCAGGAACCCCACTTCTCGTGCCCGCATTGCCCCCGCATTTACAAAATGCACTCGTATTTGCTGCGGCACATGAAGCGAGTGCACTCGCACAAGGGGGATGAAGGTGGAATTAGCGTACAGAGTGTCCTGCAGCCCCGCTTCCAATGCCCTCGGTGCCACCACGTGTACGACACACAGGCCAGATTGGTGGCGCACATTCAGCAGGAGCATTTGTGGGGGGAAGTCAAGTGGAGTAAGGCCGCTGAAAATAGCGTCCCGAGACAGCTTTATCGGTGCCCCACATGCAACGTCACTTCCCACAGTGCAGCTCAACTTTCACAACACATAAAGCAAAATCATCCAGGCCCCAAAACAAGGAGTGTTGAACTTGCAGAGCAAATTAAAACAACGTCCTTCCGTTGCAATCAGTGCAGCTTTTCTTGCACTGATGAGGCGCAGTTATTGCAGCATCGCGAACAAATGCATTCAAACATGAGAGCTTCTCGTCCTGTAGTAAGCAATAATCACCCTATGCGAACCCGAAATACTCGCTACGATTGCCCCAAGTGCGCTTTTTCGTGCCTCAATGCCGTTGAATTTAAGCGACATCACAAGCAAGTGCACAAGGATGAAACCGATCTAAAAAAGCAGGGCTTTCAGGGTGTCCAAAAAACAGGCTTCAAGTGTGATCAATGTAGCTTTGAATGTCTTGATGAAGCTCGTTTACAGCAGCACTGCTTGCAAGTTCATTCTGGCGACAAAGACGAGCGACGTCGGCTTAGCGAAAACGGCCTCCAAAAAATGGAGTTCCAGTGTGACGCTTGCTCCTGTTCTTTCCCCACTCAGGCTCGTCTGCTGCAGCATAACAAAAGTACTCACCTGGTTGTGGAAGACCCTGGCCATAAGTTACCTGAGGAAACTGGCCATAAATTGCACGAAGAAACTGGCCGTAAGTTACGTGGAGACAGTGACCGTAATTTACACTAAGACACTGGCCGTAAGTTACAAAGCAAACCTGGCAAGCAAGCCGAACCAGCTAAGACACTCCTTCCAAAGAGTAGAATTGTATCTCATCACAACTCGAAGAAGACACCCTTCCTCTGCCCGAGCTGTAGATACGCGGCAGTGAGCGCTTCTGTCCTGAAGCGCCACATATTATCGCAACACGATGCTGAGATGCTGCAGTGCCGCGTGTGCGCCTTTGTGACAGGGGAGGCTAGGATCTACTTGAAGCACTTCTCTTCGAGGCATTTAATTCTATGAGGTCCGGATGTGAGCCGAGGCCTATTGGGGCGTGCACAGTGAGCTTGATTCGTCCAGCATATCGGCTGCGTGAGCTGACCTTGTGTTGCTGGAGTTCCCTGCAGTAGTCTTGAGTTAATTATTCTTAAGACTTCACAACAGTCAACCTTGTCGCCAATAGGCTGATCGAAGGCGAATTAAGTTTGCTTCATGACCCATTCTCAACAGTAGCCTCCTCAGAGGCGAGTTAAATTTGGTTCATAAGGCATTGTCAACAATGGGCTCCTTGAAGGCGAATTAAGTTTAGACCATAAGGCGCAACTGTATTGTAGGTGCAAATCAAAGCAACCTAAGTAGTCTTACAGCGCCTGAAGTCTCCATTCTATGGAACAAGGATAACTGTTGCGAAGTCTGAACAACAAATTTCAAAAACTGCATGGAACTCCAGCAAAACAAAGCCAACTCTCATAGCCGATGTGCTGAACAAGAAGCAAGCTTATAATTACAGTATGTCTATTTGTGCTGGCCAAGCGCTGACACGTACAGTATTAAACTACGTCTAGAAAATTTGGCCCCAGTATAGTGTGTGACCCGCCCCGAACTAGTTGTTAGCTTAGGCTTAGATCAGATAAAACAGATGCGTAGTCTAACTTATAAGCATACTTATTAAACTTATAAGCATATCCATTCAAACTTTAGACATACCTACTGGGTGAACTTATAGCCACCCTAATTGAGCCTATGGGCATACTGATTGAAATTAATGGGCATACTGATTGAACTTAATGGGCATACTTAGTGAACTTTATGCATAGGCCTACTAATTATTGGCATCTCTGAATCTCAGGTTCGAAATTTACACCAGAAGTTTTGTCGAACCCTTAAAGTGGACTCGTACGCTATGATGTCGAGGTGTTGCTCTCCTGTAGTTGTCTGATGACAGAGCCACTCTATACAGTCACACGCACTTCTTACTGCCAGAACGTCCAACTCTCACTTCGCTCTTTTACTGATATTAAATATACATCGGGCCGACATGCGAGCTCCACATTCTCACATCAGGTTGTGTGTGCAAATATGTGCTCAGTGTTAGCCCGGCAGCACGAGTCTGAACCCTGGACATTCTGGGTTATGGTAAGTGATGGTGATCGTGTACGCGCGGTGCGTGTGCGTGTGTGTACCAACAACTGCCGTACAGTTTATACGTTGCGCAACAGAGGCTCCTACGAACAATTGTAAATAGTGCTGAGTTTTCTGGTGAATGGATGGAATTTTCAGTGACCAGATACTTATAATCATACTCTACGTTATGGCAACAAAGCATGTAGACTATACATGTAATAATTCTCTGCAATGAGTGCTATACCTTACAGAAAATGTTATCAATTTAACTTGAGGCTTTTCCAGATGTGTTTCACTAGGTATCGGGGTTTGTTTTGTAGAAATGTTATCAATACTCTTTTATTTGGGATTTTCGTTAATAAAAAATAAACAATTATAGGTTACTTTTCATGGGAACGAGTAGGACTACATAAGTTTAAGCTCATATTGGAAATTTAATTTTAAAAACTGTGATACTCAAAGATTCAGATGAACTCATTTATTATATACAATGTATAGCATAAAATTATTTACGGTAACCTAAATATTAGGTACCTACAGTCAACGCCAAAAGTCACAAGGCATGATAGTAACACTGCACTGTATGAATAGCATTACTCAGTGTTGCCATCGTACTTGAGTAAGCATTTACTCTTGGTAGCGATTCATAGATTTTAACTCCTAAAGCACTGAAAAACACTAACTTGACTTATATTTTATTGAGAGCCTAATAAGCGCAATTTCTATGGGAAGAGGTTGTACGCTATAACAACAGAACTCAGTAATATGGAACACATCACTATATAACAGGGAAGGTGAATTACCACTTTGTTGTCATAAGTCCCACGAGAGCATTAAAAGGTATTAATGATAAACACATTTAAATTCAAACTTATATTTGAAAATAAACGTATGCAAAAACAATTTTGTAGATAGAATGTTATAAAATAATTATATAATTAATGGATTTTAGCATTAGGTAAGTTTAATTTAATGTTTTCGCCCAAGTTTCTTCTACGCTTAATAATGCAACCCCTCATTAGCGTGGCTTTTCTTTTAGGCTGACCATTAGCATCTGGCCACTGAAAGTCCCATCCATCAGAAAACTCGGCACTATTTTCAACTGTTCGTAGGACTCTCTGTCCGATAGGCGAGTCTGCAGCCATATTGATTGCTTAGAGAGCAGCGCAACCCTTTCGCCGTGCTTGCAACGTATAAACTGTCACGGGCGGCAGTAACGGCACTGCGCACACGCACCGGCATCGCGCGTACACGATCACCATCACCCAGAATGTCCAGGGTTCAGACTCATGCAGCCCGGCATGGCGGGAAATCCGGATCATCTGCAAATCCGCTACCTAAAGGTTCTGCGAATGGCGATCTCAGCCCAAATATTTTCCCAGGAGAGAATAAGATTCCTCTGATTTTCGATTGCAACGCTGTGCCTCCTTCCGATTTCATACTTCTACTGATCTTACTATCATCTGTTGATCCTTTTTTGTTTCGACTTACTTTTCCTATTGCACTTTGGTTCTGTATGGGAACACTCTCTACCAGGAGTTCCATGGTTCTCTCGACGTGCTATGTATCCTTCCTTCCTCTCTTTAGATGTTCGCTCTAAGTAGGGGTTTTCATCGTTTGTTTCGGGCCCATTTTGCTTCCTTCCCCATTTCATACTTCTACTTGCTCATGCTTTGTTCCATTCTTCCTCTTAATTCCCGGCTTGGTGTTCTCATGCGCGTTGATCCAGTTTAGGGACACCTTCGTGTGTGGGTTCCCCGTTTTTATCGACATACTATGTGTACCTTGTTCCCTCCTCTGTAACGTCATTCCGTTCGGAAACGGAGGCTTTAACTTTCTGATGAAAAGTAATAAAACTATAACTTCATCCTCTGGATGCGAGCTGGTGTGTGGGGTATAAGCTCATTGATATCTGCTTTATTTACTGAGAAGATCTGCCCCACGCAGCGAGAGGATAAACAAAGAATGACAATAATGCCTTAGACAAAGCAGTCGTATCCCTGGGGTCGGAATGAACGAATATAGATTACTTCTGGAACAACATTTGCGTCTTCATTACGAGTCCTGGGGCGCGTTGCAGTCAGGTCTTCGGTGTCACCTGTGCTACACCGGCAGTCGGCCTCCACTGGAGGCCTCCAAAGGATCCTCGCAGGTTATTTTAGTTTAGCCTGAGTTGACCCTCGGGATATCAAATTTTTTGTGCCTGCTTGGCTTCCTTAAAGTCCATACCTTTACTGATAATGCTTTCTCCCTCTGCTTTCCAGACTTGCTGGCTCTCAAGGGTATATTCTGGCGGGCCCTTTCCCTGCCACAATATATTTGAGATCCACGAACTCAAGGGTCCCTAGTACCTTTTCCGCAGGAGATGTTGCAGCTTGCCGCAGTTCCTGCTGACGAGGTTAGTTCCCCTTCTGTTCCGCCTGGTGGGTCGCCGATCGAGGTGACCGATTTTTTTCCCGGAGCTCCTGTCTTCGCCCGTGCGGAGGGTCACAGAAGGGACCATCCGCATGGATGCTTCTTTCTTCTATTTTCGTTTCTTGCCCTGTGCCGCGCAGCTGAGCGAATTCGTTCAGCCGAGCCGTGTAGGGTTGGAGATGCGCGTACTTGATAAATTTGAGACACAAAGCTCACTTATGTGAGTTCGCCGTCACTTTAGACCTTCCGGCAGAACTGCTGAGACATAATATTTGACCATCAGCTCGATGCGGCTTTGAAGCGCTGCGCTAGCAAACCTTATTAACCTTGAACCTCCTGACTTACTGTTTCCATGCACTTTAGCTACTGCGGAGGTCCTGAGTTTTTTTCGCCTCTCTTCACATCCCTTGTTGCTTTCTCCCTTTGGATCAGAGCGTACGCTGTGCATGGGGAGACCTAAACTAAGACTATGACAATATTTTTAATTTACTTAAGTAAAATTTTACAAAGTTTTTAAGTAAAATTTTACAACATCTCATTTACAAACATGTTTTATTTAATTGTTATACGTAAATCCAATTTGTTTTCTATCTCATTTATTGTAATGAGATAATTAGTTTGTAAACAGGAACCAGTATTATCGTTTCAAACTTGTACGTCGCTGTTCTATGAGGTATTCCTATGTATTCATGTACAACTTATCATAAAGTTTATATAATTGAAATTATTTAGGTTGTTCCTATGCGGCTGGTATCTATTCCTTGAGCCTTAAAACGTAAGTTCAAATTATGTGATGTACTGAATTCCATTTACAGTAGTACCTCGCTTTAACGGAACTCGTTATAACAGAAACCCGGATATATCGGAAGAATTTAGAGTTCCGTTGTAGCATTTTTACACTTCCGTTATAACCGGGAATTTCCGTTATAACAACTGACGCCATCTGCTATAAGCGGGTAGTTCCGTTGTGTGCCACCCCGCACCACAGTTGTGCATCATTGCATGCTGCAGTAGTTAGTTTTGTGATAGATGTGACTGGTGAAATATGTTGTGAGGGCTTCTGGAATCTTCCGCCATAAAACCCCTGGATATAACGACGGGCAAACCCCCGGGGCTTCCGTTATAGCGAGGTACTACTGTATCTGGCGTACTTGGTTGGAAAGATGCCACTGCTGTGGAGGCTGTTGTGCAAGAAGTTTGCACAGTAGTGGTGTAGCCCATGGAAGTTATTAGGTTATTATTATTAGATTGAAAAATCCGAGTACATCTGTGCATATCATTTATTAGTTTACCAAAGCCCGCTGCTGACGATAGTCTTCTGTCCTATGTTTTCACTTCAACGCGTTCGAATATTTCGTACGGTCGGGGCAAAACAGACTGTCTGCTAAAAGTTTCGTTAAAATGTTTACAGTCATATCCGCTGGCTTAGTGTCACTATAGGGCGGTGATGCGTCTTTTCAATTTTTTAATCAAGGTCTCAGAAAGCAGTGCTTATATTTGCTGTGTGCACAGATACAGTAACGATTCGCAAGCGGTGAAGTGAAAACATAGGACAAAAGACCACCGTCTGCAGCGGGCTTCAAATAGTTTGCTTAACGTGTCTCTTGGTAATGTGATCGTAGATGCCTAGGTTAAGCTCCTAAAGCTTGCTCTTAGTCAAGTAAGTGGTGTACTATATCTTGACAACTTAATTTAGTATGAATATGTTCATCGTATTGAAGGCACATGTTGATAGCCATGATAATTGTACCTTATCAGCACGATGCACACGAGAGTCAGAACACCGCAACGTTTTGTGTTCTTGGAACAAAAGTTTCGGTAACCGTGTTTGAACAACACTTTGTGGTCGTTCTCAAACGGGATCAACAAGCATGGAAATGGTAAGCAGGAAAATAAAGGCATCACTTTGTTGAGGAGGTGGAACCTTGCCAGATGGCTAAACGGGTAGATGTTGAGGAGGTTGAACCTTTCCAAACAGCTTAACGGGTAGATGTTGAGGAGGTTGAACCTTTCCAGACAGCTTAACGGGTAGATGTTGAGGAGGTTGAACCTTTCCAGATGGACTTTTCATTGAGTTAGAGGCACAGCTTCCCCTCCAGCAGATGTACTAGGCTTAGGTGCAGACAGATGAACCTCTCCGGGTGACGAGTACTCAGCTGAGGTTGAGGAGAAGGAACCTCTCCAGATAGCGTATCAGATGAAATTTGCGAGACATTACTTGGCAATCGTAAGTCAGTTACAGTGTCAGAAACAGCCTTGCGGTTTGGACTGGAACTCGTCAGCGATGTGTGCGCAGTCGCACGCTTTGGTTGCGCCTCAGAGCTGGATGCATGAGATGCTGCAGTTACAGCCCTGCTGTTATCTGGAATGATGGAAGACATCAAACTTTTAGTAACCGATTGCAATCAAAGGACATAATTAGCTAAGTTCATAATGTATAATTTTAGCTTTTCTTCATTGTGGTGGCAGTTTTAATTGAGCCAGAGATAAGGGACGTACAGTATGTCGATGGAAATGGGGAAACCTATTATACAAGAGGGTGTTTCCAGTCCCTACTAACGGGCATTCGAATAAATTGGGAATGAAGAGGAAGATAGGAGAAAGCATCATCAGGAGGAGCATGAAATTAGAAGGAGGCAACCGGGTACATGAAAGATGAACGTTCCGAAGGCCAAAGTAGGTAAGGCTGTGGTAACCTAAAAGTTTCCCCAGGGGCGAGGCGCTATTCCATTTCCACAACTAAGGCGATCTAACACAGAAGAAAGAAGGGGCACATAGTACGTCGATAAAAACGTGGAACTCATGAACGAAGGTAGCTAATACGAAAATAGGGTCGACACGCATGGGAACAACAAGTCGGGAGAGCAAAGGAAGAACAGATGAAAGTAAGATCACCAAGTGTATGAAATCGGAAAAAACAGTTGCTCAGAAACAGAGACGTTCTAAAGGCCAAGCTAATGACTAAAGTAACCTACAGGGTCTCCCTTGGGGCGCTGCTCCCAATAACGAAGGATGCGCGGAGCTAAACTAAGCAAAGCCGATGCTCCCTGAGGGGAAACCAACTACAAGGAGTCACACATTTTCAAAGGGCAGTCGGACACTCGCTTGCCATAAAGAGTCGAAGTTGACAGGAGTCACACATTTTCAAAGGGCAGTCGGACACTCGCTTGCCATAAAGAGTCGAAGTTGACAGGAGTCACACATTTTCAAAGGGCAGTCGGACACTCGCTTGCCATTAGTGAAGCTTAAAAGTTTTGTGGTCGAATGAGGAGTCGGACACTGACAGGCCCCGGGAGTCAGTATTGGTTAGTTAGTTATAAACTTTGTTTAACCTCCATAGCCGCAACACAGGCGTTCCAACAGAGATGAGTGTAGTATTTAAATACCACATAATTTGTCGCGTGACCTACGTGCGCTACTACGGGCAGGAAACAAGGCGCAAAGCATAGTAGGAGACCCTCGAGTGGTCGGCCTCTTTCACGGCCTTCCACACGAGAGAGATGAGAGAAGTCCCGCGGACTAGGTACACTATCTCGATCGACAGCCCACCTCGCGGAACAGAAAAGGGAATAGAGAACCTACCTAACTTTACAAAACTAACCTCGTCAGCAGGAACTGCAGCCAGATGCTACATCCCCTGCGGAGGAGGCACTCGGGACCCTTGGGTGAGTGATGCCCAAACATATTGTGGCAGGGTAAGGGCGCTCCACAATATGCCCCTGAGGGCAGTCAGTATTAGTGCATCTGACTTTCTAACACAGCTTACTAGTACTACCAGCTATATTAGTAGCTACTTACCTTCAAGTCGACGCTTCTTGTAAATGCGAACAGATATATCTCTACCAGCAGCAGCAGTAGTAGTATTATAAGAAGATTTAAGCCTCCCTAAATAAGTACTAAGCTCTTCTAAGAGAGGAAAAGGAAGGAGCCCATAGTATGTCGATAGAAAAATGAGGAACCCATGCACGAAGGTGTTTCCAAACAGCATCAACGCGCATGGAAACAGTAAGTCTGGAGAGAAAAGGAAGTAGAGACAACAGTAAGATCAGTAGGAGTATGAAAGTGGAAGGCAGCAAAGTGGGCACTAAACACAGACGTCCCGAAGGCTGAGCTAATGGCTAAGGTAACCTTCACAAACCCCTGGGGGCGCTACTCCCCATAAAATAGGATGAGCGAACCTGACTAACATAACCCTATGACCCATCCTACGCCCCCTGAGGGGATCTCAACCAGTTGCAGTCTACCTGAGTACATACCGCCTTACCAATGCTCCCAGCATATGACATGTATATATCGAGCAATGCCAACGGTTGGCTACAGGAGTATGTACCTCCACGCCGATGCTCCTCGTCAATGTGTCCTATGTATTCATCGACGTCAACAGAAGAAAATGCACGAAGGAGACATTGGAGCAGGTGCATGGGATGCAGCGTCTCGATGTGCCGCTGCAACTGATCCGGAAATTTACGTGCGTAATGGCAGATGGGACACCTGTACGGTCTCAGATCGGAATGACAGATGTGGCACCAGTACGGTCTCAGATCGGAATGACAGATGTGGCACCAGTACGGTCTCAGATCGGAATGGTAGACAGGACACCTGTACGGTCTCAGATCAGAATGACAGATGTGGCACCAGTACGGTCTCAGATCGGAATGACAGATGTGGCACCAGTACGGTCTCAGATCGGAATGGCAGTTGGAACACCTGTACGGTCTCAGATCGGAATGACAGATGTGGCACCAG
>LQNS02277813.1:6371840-6405710 GCA_001587735.2 Parhyale hawaiensis | reverse complement strand
GATAATTGAAACTTAACCTCAAGGCGAAAAGTTGAGGGGGACAAAATATACACTGTCCCCCCCAGTCTGAAAGTTGGGGGGGACTCGTCCCCCCCGTCCCCTTAGGTGGTTACGCCCATGTCTGCACCCCCCACCTTCATCTAATCCAAGCTGCCCCAGAAAAGGGCAGCCAGACTAAGGAGGCAAACACGGCCATACGTGCTGACATAAGCAAGAGAACATACAGGTAAGCAAAGCACACAAGCCGGAGAAGAGCGCAGTCGGCTATCAGAAAGCCACGAACAGACACACACACTAACCTAGATGGTCTCCCCATGTCAAAAGTACGGTATATAATATATAGCTATATAAATTACACCTCAGTCCAAATGAGGGGAAACCCCATGCCATACCTTCACGGTCCCTCAGACCGCGTCATGAATCCTTCATACTTTAGCCACTGGCAATTTTTTTTTTCTTTGCAGTTCCGGCAGCAAAGCAAATATGAATAAGCAAATTCACACTGATAAACAATCACTTGACTTTCACTACATGCCAGACAGTCAAGAATGAAAACTCTGATGCGTAAATGATTACTGCCCGTCGGAATATGTTACGAGTAGATAAACAAAAGTTACAGATCGACTGTTAATAGGCAGGGCTGCAGAATTGCATGGATCCATTCCAACCAAGACTCAAATGCAGACCTAACCCTGTTCTGAGAGAGGGAGGCAACCCGCACACTTCTCGGGGTAGTGTGTAGGTAGACACCCACGAGTACCACTTATACGCATTGCCTTGCCTATGCTACACATACTGCACTACAGCTCCAAAACAGCATAAGCAACACCTGAGTCAAAATAAAGTTCCTAGATGCAAATACTGTTTATAGTTCCAAGGTTTGGGAAGAGTGTGGGTGGGGAAAATGAAGCTTCAAAAGCACTGGGGACGATTGCAAATGATAGCCTTCTACCAAAGAATTTTGGGGTGACGGCAACTCACCTTGCTTCCAGCCCCTAGCCCGCCCATTCACAACCAACTTTTTTTAACCCAAAATATTTTGAACTTCTTGGACCCCAAAATCTCCAATTCCTTGGACCTCAAAATCTCCAACTCCTCAGACCCAAAAAACCTCATAACTTCTTGGACACTAAAACCTACAATTCCTTGGACCCCACAAAAAAAAAAAACTCTGACTCCGTGGATCCCAAAAACCTTGAGTTCTTTGGACCTAAAAAAATTCAGGCTGAATGACTCCCAAAAATCTTGGGTCTCTAAAGACCCCAAACACCTCGAACTACTTGAATCCCTAAAACCTCGCACACATACTGACTGGAGTCGAAATTACAACAAGCCCACTATCAGTTTTTCACTGACTTCTGATTTCAACTCCAAATCCTGGGATATGCTAAGGTTCCAACTTCAACTTTGACTCCAGGAAAAAAAATCACCTCCTGCTAGCTCCTATTCCGCAACATAGTCATTAGCAGGGAGAGCAAACAAAGCACTAAAGTAAAAGAGTCCAAAGGCTCTTAATAAAATTCAAAGATAACATGTTGGCAGCAGTGATGGCATACCTAAGTATGTGCGGGTTCCCTCACTGGATAAATGCACATGTACAAGTCATGAACAAAGAGAGAGTACAGAGCAAAGTATCATTACTAGAAATATGAAAACGGAAGGATTCAAAGCAAAATCGGCACAAAAGGTCATGCCAAGAAGATCAAGCTAAAGCTAACCTAAGCTCTGGGCGCTACTTTCCGCAACATAGGACGCTGCAACATGAATAACACCCTGCCGTCGAAGTGTCGGCTTTCTGTGTCGCACTTGCTGGATGGCGGCACCGTCCGAGTTGCCTTGGTGACGGCCCACACGGAGGTGGTGATCTCTTTCATTGTGAGGCTGGCGGTCAACAAAGTGCTAAACACCTGTCCCCCCGCCATCTCCTAGTCCTAGAAACACTACCTCGCCTCTTTCATGCTGGGCTCTAGCAGTTGGGGTCTGGCTACTGTATGGCCCTGACTTCCCACAAGCACAAGATTGGGCTTGAGGCCTCTTCACATTGCCCGTTCCATCATAGAAGGTGCAAATAATTTTCTGCTTAATGAAGTCTTTGACAGCCCTCATTTCAGTGCAAATCAAGGAGAACCCCTGGGGTATCTCATCAATATCTCTTCTCAACCTTCCTCTAACTATCTCTCTACACTTGCCCTCCTCAATCGGAACCTCCTCCGGACGGTGCGCACAATTAGGCGAAAGAACAACCAGACAATAGCTTACTATAAATACCAAGTTTGGACTTCCTACAATATTAGGAATTGGGTTTCTTAGAATATCAGTGGTCAGCTTCTGAGAAACGCCAAGATTTGTCTTCATTAGACTCACGGTTGCAGAGTTAGATGGATCAAATCCTACTCTAATCCAACTTCTGGTGCTCCAGTTTTCTTTTACTCACATTCTAACTCCCTGATAATACTAGTATTAAGTGTGACCATTAATTTAATAACACTACTTATCTTGAAAATACAGACACATATTAAGCTACAAAGACTTTCTTCACATTTACAATATTTGGCAACATTAGTAGTCACAAATGGTACTCGTGAATAGTAGATTTATTTCTTGGAAAGCGTAATATTATAATTAGCAGTAGGATAAGAGCTGCAATTAAAGACATTTTCAAAACGTAGTAAATTCAATTTTATGCAAAGCCTTCGATTCTTCATGAATCATCTTCAGGAAAACAATTGAAACCGTTTGAGATCGGTAGAAACAAAGTACTACTTCGATGTGTCCAATAGCTATAGTAGCTACAACCACAAATTATTATTCTAATAAATCTATCACTTTAAAATAAAAAGTTCAGAAGAAGATGCATGATCGTTCAGGCTTGGAGATTATCAATGAATAAAGATCGATTCCAAAAGTTTAAAGTCAAAGCAATGACAGGATGACACAATTTTGAAGTTTTTTATTGTGATTCTATGGCCAGCTTTAAGAAAAATGATAAAAAATTTTACTATTAAAGTTAGCAGTTTATTGTCCTGTTCTAAACGAAATGCCTTGATGCTGATTGCTGAGACATTCTGACCCTCATTTGCTTTCCTGTCTTCTATATAGAAAGCAGCACACTATCTGCAATGATATTTATAAACGACAGCAGAAGCAAGCGAGAGAGGCAGTTTGGCTTTGAATTTGGAAAATGAACCGATTGTTAAGCTAGGTTTCAACATTATACGAACTTGAATATGCGGGTGAAACCTTTTTAGAGTGACCTGATTTTCTTTTTGAGTTGATAGCTTTCATATCCTAGAAATGGCAAACTGAGATACATCGTTTTGCATGTAGCAGTGTGATTGGATGATCTACTGTTGTAAATATTGCTGAGAGTCCTGCGGGACACACTCTGAATTAGTTTAGAAGGGAAGTATTTTTGTATGAAGAATTTTCTGAGCCGTTGAAGTCCTAAATTGCAATGAGATAACTTAGAGCAAATCCTGAAAGCCCAAACGATCAAGCAGCTAATTAAATTTGTCTTGAAATAAAAAGGTACGAAAGAAGGTACGAGACCCGTGAATGTTTGTTCACGTTCATGAACATTCACAGGTCTCGGTTTAAAATATAATTCTTTTCTACCTTCTTATTTTAAGACAAATATAATTAGCTGCTTGATCGTTCATGCTTTCAAGATTTGCTCTAAATTACCTCATTTCAATTTAGAACTTCAACGGCTCAGAAAATTCTTCATACAAAATTATTTCCCTTCAAAATTAATTCAGAATGTGCTCCGCAGGACTCTCAACAATACTTACAATAGTAGACCATCCAATCCCACTGTTACATGCAAAATCATGTATCTCAGTTTGCCATTTCTAGGACATGAAAGCTATTAACTAAAAAAGAAAATTGCATCACTTTTAAAAAGGTTTTATCCGTAAATTCAAGTTCGCATAATATTAAAACTTAGCTTAACAATCGGTTCATTTTTCAAATTTTAAGGCAAACTGCCTCTCTTCCTTGCTTCTTCGGTTGTTTATAAATATCAATGCAGACAGTGTTCTGCTTCGTATATAGGAGAAACAGGGAAGGAAATGAGAGTCAGAATGTCTCAGCATCAAGGCATTTCATTTAGAAACGGACAACGAACTGCTAAAATTTTTTCATCATTTCCTTGAAGCTGGCCATAGAATAACAATAGAAAACTTCAAAATTCTCTCATCCTGTAATTGGTTTGACTTAAAAGTTGTGGAATCGATCTTTATTCATTAATAATCCCCAAGCCTGAACGATGATACCTCTTCTAAACTTATTTTAAACTGATAGATTTATTACAATAATATTTTGTGGTATATTGGATACATCAAAGTTGTACTTTGTTTCAACTGATCTCAATTGTTTTTCTGCAGATAATTCTCAAAGACTCAAAAGCTTGAAAAAAAATGAATTTACTAAGTTTTAAAAATGTCTTTAATTACAGCTCTTGTCCTTCTACTAATTATAATAACTCTTTCCAAGAAATAAATATACTATTAACGAGCACCATTTGGGACACTAATTCATCATATATAGACTATACTGTATGCCAGCTATTTATAATTCATACAAAATTATCACCCACACAAACTGTTCACACAGGCCAAGAACTGAATGCTAAAGCATACCATACATCATCACTAAGAAAATATTATTTCAACATTTCTGATGTAATTCATTACTAACCGCACCATCTGGAATTGGAAACTGCCAAGTTAGATAGTAAATATTTGCTAATAACTTTAATGAGACAAGCTTTGAATTTGAACTCACTGTCAATGGAAAACATATAGTCAAGCCAAAAACAATATTCATTACCATTTGCAATACCTTTCAATATTTTTAGAACTCTTTACCAAAAATTCCAAATAAAATTTTTAATCATTTGGATAGTTTTAGTGTGGTTTTACCGAGTTGAGCCCTAGATTCCGACCATGACTCTTGGAGTAAGAGGGTTTCCAACTCGAATCTTTTGCCAATCCAGGCAACTTCAAATCCACAAATAGAATACCAGGATTTGGATTCCTAAAAAAAAATAGGCCATCACACCTTTTACAGTCCTCACCCTGATACCTCGATGATACTTCGGACGAGGTCCAGGTGGCGTTTTGTACGCTACGCTACCCATCTTGCCCAGAAGTGATGCTGCAGTCCGTGACCAGCTGAATGGCAAACAGCGAATTATCCCCACAGTTCACGTAGCCGCTTACAACAGGTTTTTCTGGCACTTTCAGTAAGTATGCGTCCAGTAAGTTTCTAAATTTTGCAGTCTCTGTACCGGTGACATTTTGCATGTGACGTGGCATTTTGTTGAATAATCTCGCCCACCGAACTGTGAAACTATTAGAATACTTTGTGACCGTTGCAACACCACCAGTTTTGATCGGAAGTCGCACGTTGCAAGTGCGACTAATACTGTCTGAGTGTCTGGCCTAGATTCGTCCATTGATGTTGACATTAATTCCTTCTAGAATTTTCCAGACATATATGATCGTAAAGCACTTTAATCTCCTTTGAATAGAGTGCATTTGCAGTTGAGCAAGTCTTTCGTGATAGTTTAAATCTAGCATGCCCGGAATATTGGTAGTAAACGATCGCTGGATAGCCTCAAGGCACTCTAAGTCTTTCCGTTTGCTTGGCATCCAAAGAGGTGAACAATGTTCAATCCTAGGTGGTATGAGTTGTTTCCATAAGGTGAGCATTGTGTCTGCCTCTCGTGAAGAAAAAGTTCGAAGCACCTATCAGCTGCACTTCTTGCCTATGGTAACAACTCGAGCCACGTGACCTTCAAAAGTGGCATTATCTTGTATTCTCACCCCAAGATCTCTTAAAATTTGCTTTTTCTCGATTTCGCACCCATCTCTCGTCTTATAGGACGTAGATTCAGTAAGAGAGAAGTTCTTTCCAAACCGTAACAGTTCAAATTTTGATTCGTCAAAGGTCATGTTGTTAACCAATGTCCCGTGATAAATGTTGGTTAGATCTAGTTGCACATTCCGTGCATCTGCCATTGATTGTACTGCTGCTAATATCCGTGTGTCATCAGCGAACGATGACGGAACGGCAAACTTGCATTGGTGCCATATATCATTTATCATAATGAGGAAGAGTATTGGACCAAGCATGGAGCATTGTGGGACTCCACTGAGTACCAGCTGTCGTTTGGGCACTTTATTATTTATAATTACACTTTGGGTTCGATTCTTCAGGAAAGCTTCAATGCATCTTAAACATTTTTCACGGATACCCATGTTGAAGAATTTGAGTAATTATTTCATGATCTACTTTATTGAAGGCTTTGGAAAAATCTAAATATATTACGTCCACATTTTTGCCTTGGCATAGTAGATCTAGAATGGAGTCATAATGCTCAAGCAACTGCGAAGTTGTTGAACGTTTATGGCGAAAACCGTGTTGATTTGATGCAAACAGATTATTGCTCTCCAAATGATGTAGGTACAAGGTGTTTCTTAAAGACCCTTTCCAACGTCTTCACTATGTGGCAAGTTAGGGAGACAGGTCTATAGTCGGCAGGTTCCAATCTATTTCCAGCTTTAGGAAGAGGCGAAATAATTGCGTGCTAGTAGGTGAATGGAACTACTCCATCATCCATCGATTTTCGTAACATCCACAAAAAAAAATCTACCCATTATCCTCACGTAGGTATTAAGATTGCTTCATTGATCTTAGTATAATGGGCAGCTACATTAAACACAGTCCATATCAGTGCTTACCATCTGAAGGCTCCAATTTTCCATTAAAAGAAAATTTAACTGGCGTTTCTGTAGTAGTATCATCCCCTTCAGTGCCTTCTGCTGCAACAGGCTCAGCAAGGGCAGATGACCTAAAAGAAGTCTCATAGGAACTGGCAGAAGCGAGACTAGTTGCAGCAGGAGGCTCAGGATCTGCCTTCAGGATGGGTGGAGCAGGCTGAAAATAAAAATGTGAAGTTAAGTGAAGGGCTGGGGAATGCGATGGATCATGTCCAAGTCAGCCTCCTGGACCCAGTCTATTTACAACTCTCCCTTTAACTCAGAAAGGGTCAAAATCCTTCTCCACTCTTTGACATGTCGGCCCATTTATTTCTGAGCTCAGCTACAGTCTGACTTCAACTTTTGCCCTCCCCCCTTTCCTCAAATACGAGATAGGGGAACTACAAAATTGCTAAACTATTTCCGGACAAACAGCTATTATTTGATAGGATTATTACACAAACCTATCAAATAATAGCTGTTTGTTTAGAAATTAAGTTGGTTCGGCAACTGGGTAATTCCCCTAGCTAGGTTTGCACTCCCATTTTCTCTATAGCAACCTAGAAAAAAGATGCATTGGAATTATAGTAGCTATACACATCAATGAAAAAATGAAACATATGCATAAGGGGATTCCTATACAGGGACAATGTACATGGGTAAAGCACATTGGGAAAGAAGTGGAAGACAGAGGGAAAGTACCATAACATAATGAGCATGAAAACAGAAGAAGCCAAATGGGCATGAATGAAAGATGTTGCAAAGACCTAGGTACCTACTCAAGCGAGCAGTAACTAACAGGGTCATCCTAGGGTCACTGGTCCTTTTCACATAAGATGAGCAAACATAACTAATATAGCCCTGTAGCCCATCCTTTTATTACCTGCTAAGGGCCATTCTAAACATAAGCTAGTATGTAGAGCACAATTCAAGTCAAGATTTTGCCCCAGTTCTAATAAGACTGAAGGACCTCCATAACCATTAGGGTGTGGCAAAGTGGGTTAATATTTGCACATACCATATTATTATGAGCCTTTTCTTCCAGAGGATGCTCCCTTGGCAGGGGGCCTTGGACAATTGCACTAAATGCCTCCAATAAATCAGGCCTTGAACACATGCAATTTCAATGTGAATTCATTCCTACATTTTCCAAGCCAAATCAAGTAAGTACAAAAGTCGGAGAGGGTAAACAATGCTTGGGGTAGGTACAGTGGTGGTGGGGGATAAATATTTGTAGGTACACCATGAGATTGTTAATTTAAAAACTCTAGCAAACCAAAAATAAATACATTGATACAGTATATATTTGTACTTTTGCATAAACAACACACATGCAACAATAAGTAAATTCCGGAATTATGTAACAATTTACTAGTGTATATTTTGGGTGGAAAAAATATTCATACAAAACAAAAAAGTTTAATACAATAGATAATACTTTGTGGTGAAGTTTTTGTTCAGTTCAAAGGCAATTAATCTCTTTACATATAGCTAGTTTTTTTTTACCAAGCCTTAACAAGTTCCCAGAGGGATTTCATCCCATTCTTCCAGTGCTGATTTTTTTGAGTTCAGGAATGGAGTGTGGCCTCCCTGCATTAATGTTCAATTACAGAAATCGCCACAAATTTTCTATCTGATTGAAATGTAGAGACTGGCTTGGCCATTCTAGTTGTAGCTACATGAGTATCAGTTAACCATCTCTTCAAGGGTTTTGCCATATGTTAAGGGTTTTTGTTCTGCTGAAAAACAAATTCTTGAGATAGCCCAAGTTTTTAAAAGGATGCATGCAAATGTTCTCTCAAACTGTTCTGATACATGTGAGCATTAATTCTCTGCATCTCCAAATCATAATACCACCAAAAAATTTTACAGTGGGACTGGTGTTTTTTGTGTGAAAGCTATTTTTTCTTCCACGCAGAGTTCCTTCAATTTCGTCCAATTAGCTTTTAGTCTCATCCGACCAATGTTTTTTTTGCACAATGACTCAGGCTTGACTTTGTCCTCACAGACAAATTTCATATGAGTTAACTACCATATTTTGTTTAGACAGCATGGAAGGTTAGTGAGGAGTTCGAGAAGGTATGGTATTATTAGGTATTATAAGATTTAAGCTTCCCTAAATAAGTACTAAGCTTTTCTAAGAGAGGAAAAGGAAGGGACATGTAGCATGTCAAAAGAAATATGGGGAGCCCATGCACGAAGGTGTTCTCACACAGGATCAACATGTATGAGAACAGCATATCAGGAAAGAAGAGGAAGAACAGACAACAGTAAGATCAGAAGGAGTATGAAAGTGGAAGGAAGCACAGTGGGCACAAAAGACAGATGTACCAAAGGTCTAACTGATGGCAAAGGTAACCTACACAAACCCCCTGAGGGCGCTACTCCCAAAACATAGAATGGACGAACCTCATTAACCTAACCCTATGGCCCATCCTATGCCCCTGAATAGGGAGTTTGAGAATGTAAATGGTTTTGGTGCAGCTCATGGCTTATTGTACGAAAGCTAACGCTTGTCGCTGTACCTGGCAAGTCCTCCTGAAGCTCTTTGTGAGTAGTCATGGGATTTTTGGACACTTTCCTCACTATTTTTCTTGAAGTTCTAGGTGAAATCCCTCACTGCCTGTCAGATCAAAGTTTTTTTTTTTTACAGTTTCCGAATTTCCAAACCTTTTGATAAGTGACCCGATTGTGGTATTTAATGGTATTTTGAGCATCTATGATATTTGCCTAAAATTTTTTCTGGACTTCCATTCTTCAAGAGCAAATCAACTTTTTTACAATTCCTTGTTTTTGCCATGATTACAACCTTCTTCCATGTTGTCACATGAAATAATGACCCCATAGGCGTTCATAGACTACAGTAGACTCCTATCGTAAAATCTAGAAAGTTCTAGAAAGTTTTCTAACAGTCAAATAAATTTTAAATTTAAAAAATTGATAAATTTGTTGACTGGGGTGACTGGGGACACATTTTTTTTCAACTTCGATATGGCGTATATAGCTACTATGCCTCACAAAATGACGCCGTTTTGAGGCAATAAGGGTACGTTCCTAACCTTGATGCCCAGAAAGTTTTGTTGCTGTGCCTGAAGTTCTTTTGGAGTTATTAACGAACAATCGCGTTTCAGACCATCTCGTTTGGATCAGGATGATTCGGGACAGGCTACAAGGTGATTCGGGACACTGGCTGAAACAGTAACGAAACTCATTCAAGAAATGGATTTTTCAAAAATCTGAGTGCGCTATTGTAAAGCCCAGCTCTTGAACCATAAGATGCCATAGTTTCATCAGAAAAATAGTGAAAAAATACGTCAGCCTCGTTTGAAAAAAAAAAAAACACTAGTTAAACTGTCACGTTTGCCATGTGATGGTACCATATGCAGTACAGTAATCCCTCGCTATTCACGAGGGTTACCTTCCATCAAGAGGTCTAAACATGAGCATTTGAAAATTCATTTTCGATCATGAAGAAAAATGATCAATTTGCTCTAACTCCTTCAATTGTTGCAGCTTGTTTCTGAAAATTGGTATGTATCATGTTGAACCCTTCCTCTACCAGTGTTTAGTGTTTCGTAAGGCTGTGATACACATGTACAGCTTTTTAATAATTTATAAATGCGCACGATTAGCCCCAGATTATTTTACAACCTGGGGCAAAACGTGCACACCCTACAAACTACCAGGTGATGTATCGGTTTTAATAAAGTATGTTTTCGATACGTTTCAAGGGTGCTCTTTATAATGGTGTACACTAGAAAAATTCGTATGCAACCAGACCGCACGTAGAGCTCTTTAAAAGGCATTTTACATGTCCACAAAATCCGTTTTATTTTTTTAAACTACTCAAACGGTGCGCACCGGCCCTGAAAATTTCCAAGCACGCTTCTAATCGACTGTAAAGACGGCAGAAAAAACCTTTGAGGTGGATTCCATTACACGAATTTGTATAGAGGTGCGCACGATTTGCCCCATTTACAAAATTTCAGGCGGGGCAAATTGTGCGCGACGCCAATATAGCAAACAATAGTTCATTAAATCATGTTAAGTATAGTTTCTAAGGTTAAAAATTATGTTTATGATAACATCACTTTTTGCCTGTAATAAATATTTTGCAAGTTACGACCATGCCCTTGCAATTGTGGAGAATTTGCAGATCGGCAGCAAAATGCTGGTTTTTATTTATCCAGTTTTTATTGCTACATATTGCTTTGGCAGTTATATGTTCTTTAACTACAAGTAGGTAGCACTGCTCTTACAATAAAACAACAGTTTCCCAAAGATCGATAGTAACAGTGTGACAACGAATTGAAATAACAATGCACACAATGTTTCTCATTGGCAGACTGGCAGTAAAATGTTGGTCTTTATTTTTTTCTAGTTTTTACTGCCACATATGAGGCGTCTAGAGTCAGAGGGGCGAACCGACCACTTTTATCGGTTTGGAGTTAGTTACGGATCACGAAGGGCCTAACCCTCCTCTCTATGTGTATACAAGTTGCAACACGAAAAGCGATCTTATAGAGGAGTAATAGAAGGTTTAGTTTTGGTTACTTTTCGCGTCAGTACCTCTATCTCTCTCTCTCTCTTTCTATTTTTCACTTTCCTCCTTTCCCCACCATCTTCTCTCTCTTTCTCTCTATCAAGTCTATCTCTCACTCTATCATCCACCTATCTATGCCTGTTTTCTGTCTCGAACCTGTGCTGACTGGGGGAGTAACCACCCCCACCCAAAACTACCACCACCACAAGCCTTCTGACCACTCCACACAACGGCGAGTACCTAATCAAACAAAGAAAAAAATCCAAACTTTACAGTTTTTTTTTATAACAATTAAAGGCATTAGGAATTAAAATCTGCAAATGAGTATTCTATAACTTTATTTTTATCTTTTTGCAAGCATTTTATTACACATGTTTTTATGTCTATGTTGCATTTTTATTATAACAGAAAATGGGGGTAATTTTATACTTTTTTTTACAGATTAAAAATTGATTTAGATGATTTTCTCTGGTCTCAGAAGATTAAACGGGTACAAATTTAGTATATTAGATTTAGTATTGAATAATAAGGCATTTACATACAAAAATACGAAGGAATTACAGTTACAAAACTTTGACCGCGTTTTTCTCCCACTTTTTGTTTTGGTCGGTTCGCCCCTCTGACTCTGGACGCCTCATATTGGATTGGCTAATATACGTACAGTAACATGTAACATTGCTTTTACAATGAAATAGCCATTTCCCAAAGATCGATAATAACAGTGGGACAACGAATTGAAGCAAAAGAAACACTCGGTATTCCCAATTCAGCCACAAAATTACAAGTGATGCATATCGTGCGCGATGCAAAAGTAATAAATCTTATGCATAGCCTAATGTTTAGCATCGTTACTTGGGTAAAAATGATGCTCTTTACGATGGTTACATCAATTTTTATCTACGATGATTCTTTTGCAAGTAACGACCATGCCCTTGAAATAGTGGATAATTTGCAGATTGGCAGCAAAATGCTGGTTTTCATTTTTTCCAGTTTTTACAGTCACATATTGCTTTGGCAGTTATATGTTCTCTAACTACATGTAACACTGCTCTTACAATAAAATAAGTTTTTCAAAAATCGATAGTAATAGTGTGACAACGAATTGGAATAAAAATGCAGACGATTTTTCTCATTGGCAGACTGGCAGTAAAATGCTAGTGTATATTTTTTAGTTTTTACTGCCACATAGCTACCAATTGCTTTGGCCGTTATGTGTACTGTAACTGTATGAAACACTGCTCTTTCAATAAAATGCCTGTTCACCAAAGATCGATAGTAACAGTGTGACTACGAATTGAAATAATGCATAGGTACATTTTCCCATTGGCAGACCGGTAGTTTTTAATTCCACTTATTGGTTTGGCTATTATACGTACAGTAACATGTAACACTGCTTATACAATGAAATAGCCGTTTCCCAGAGATCGATAGTGACAGTATGACAAAAAATTGCAATAAAAATGCATACGATTTGCCCACTGGCAGACTGGCACAAATGCTCTTTTCCTCCAGTTTTTACTGCCACATACTGCTTTGGCCGTTATATGTACCGTAACTACATGTAACACTGCTCTTTCAATGATATAGCCGTTTCCCAAAGATCGATAGCAACTGTGCGCCAGTGAACTGAAGTAAAACGCACGGTTTTCACCATTGGCAGCAAAACGCAAGTTTTCATTTTTTCCAGTAGGTATTTACTGCCACATATTGCATTGGCTGTTATATGTATTGCAACTACATGTAACACTACCCTTATAGTGAAATAGCAGTTTCCCCAAAATCGATAAGAACAGTGTGACAACGAATTGAAGCACAAGAAACGCTCGATTTTCCCCATTTAGCCACAAAGTTACAAGGTGATTCACATCGTGCGCGATGCAAACGTAATAAGTTTTATGCATAGCCTAATATTTAGTAGCTATCATTTCTAAGGTAAAAAATGATGCTCTTTACGATGGTGACAGCAATTTTTATCTACGATGATTATTTTGCAAGTTACGAACATGCACACGATTTGCCCGGGACCACGCACGATTTGCCCCTATTGGGGGGGGGGCAGAAGAATGTCTGTTGTTATTTTTTCAAATTTTTACCATGACACTTATTGCTTTGAACTTTATATGTATCGTAACTACATGTAACACTACCCTTACAGTAAACTAGCCGTTTCTCAAAAATCGATAGTAAGAGTGTGACAAACAATTGAAAAAAATAAATGCGCACGATTTACCCCAATCGACGCTGCTATCTTGAACCTTGAAAGTTGTTGACTGCTTCCGGCCAGAAGTTTTCCCAACAGAAACTGTTCTTACCTGTGAGCGAGTAGAAGTGCTTGGTGTGCGTGTAGAAGTGCGCGAAGTGTGAGTAGAAGTGCGTGATGAGAATGAGTGTGGGAAGGAATGAGCTGTCACAGAGACAATTTCCCATCTCCCAGGTTCGTAAGTTGGGAGAAGGTTTGTATCCCAGGCGTAATTTTTGGGCCAAGAGTCGTAAGTCGAAATGTTCGTTGGTCGGGAGTTTCGTAAGTCGGGGTTCTACCGTAATTACTTTATAGGACCGCGAATAACCGAAACCGCTAAAAATGAACCCGCGAATATGAAGGGATTAGCCTACTGTAGTGAAAAATCTCTGAACTTCAACCAATTTGGCTCCAAATGTAAATAACACATGGACAATGGGATTCAAACTAGAATATTGAAATACTAACTAAACGCATTGACTAGCAAGTAAAATTTAACGTTTCGAGACAAACGAATCCCATCCTCAGAAAAAATCTACAATCTATCTAAAATTATTTTTTATTATTAATGCGCAGTAAGGAGAGCATAGGTGTGGTCGGGAGAAAGTCTAAATGGCAAATGAGCGGAGCTACGTGGGAACTGTTCCTAGACAAACTGTTCAATCCCGGCATTAGTAAACCTTCCGTCCCTAAATTAGACTTCTTTCACTTGTTTCCATACTACAACAAAACCTCTGTAGGTGCAGTAAACACATTGAAAATGTTCCTCTCTGAAGCCTACCCACATATAAACTTCAAATTTTCTTATAAAAACACATTTACCATTGGGTCCTACTTTAAATTTACAGACAGACCTCCCACACCACTGCTGTCAGGTGTTATATAACGTTTTAAATGCACGGGATGCAATGCCTTGTACATCGGTAGCACTGGACAGCATTTCAAAGCCCGTATTGTTATTATTATTATTATTATTAAATCACACCAGGCTGGCGACGTAGGAACGGAGAAACTCCATGAGGTTAACAAACCCCCACGCAACCAACCCAGCGGGTGGAGAAAACAAAAGAATNCCGAGATCACAGAATAGCTCTGTGTACAGATCGTTTAAAGCTGCCAATACCAGCACCAGCAAAGACAGAGCCATCAAGACCATTCCAAACATCCACACATGATGGAAAAAACGAACGACCAACATTTAGGTATATCTAGTCAAACCGGTTTACCACTAGCAAAACCATCCCATTCAGCTCCTCACCTACATGCTGAACAAAACAACCATCCCATCAGCAGGTACGATTTCTCAATCAAAGCCTCTTCTAATCCTATCAAGCTGACAACAGTAGAGTCCCTCTACATCCATGGGAGCAGACCTAACCTTAACATTATGACCTCAGCTGTACCGCTTCATACAGTTCACCAGTAGACTCACATCAGCCGACTGTACAAGAGCTGACATCCAGCCTCTCCACGTAGCTCCGCTCCAGACTTGCCACACCTGGTACTATAGTACCAGATCTAGTACTTTTTCACGCTGGAGTACATTTGGTAGGCCGCTACGAAAATCTGGTACTTTTTGTTTTCACGGTCTTTTGCAAGAATTTATTAATAATATGTAAACTAAACGTTGTCATATATAACAATTTTTAAAATTATTTTGTTGTGGATGATCGTATCAAGTACCTAGTTCAAACTATGCAACCAATCTGTGCTACCATCATAGCTTCTTTCTGACTGGCGCTGAATGCGAAGCAGTTTCATTCCCGTTGTGAATTTGTATAAACTGGTTCAAAATAACCCCGCCAAGCAATGCTGCCAGTGCACGGTTCACACACTACAATTAACTCGTTGACAATGCAGCGTTCGATTGTGGTGATATTGTAGTGAATATATCACAAAATATCAGTTTTTTAGAAGCTCTTAATAGAGAATGGAGAGAACTTGGTGTACAACCGAATGTTCCCATAACAGATACTACCACGCCAGAAGAATTTTGGTGTGAAGTTTCCAAGGTAAAATGTGCATGCGAAGCTCAATACCCTATTCCTTCAAACTTCATGTTATAACTCCTCTCGCTATCACATTCATCGGTTGATGCTAAGAGAAAATTTTCTGTCTTGAATAACATCAAGAGTACAGAATAGATCTAAAGCGACTACAACTACAGTAAATGCCCTCCTGCACTTCAAAAGTCTTCTTCGTGATGTCAATTGTACCTCTTATGTGCCTAGTAGCGAGCTTAGTGCCAAGCCCAAACAAGAATATTGGTTAGTATTCAATCATCTCATACCCTTTGAATGAAGTTTTTTTATTATTTTCATAGTTTTCAACCTATTTTAATAGAAATATGTAAGAAATAGAAATCTGGTACTTTTTAGTTAAAATCTGGTACTTTTGTATTGCCAAATCTGATACTTCCATCAAAATACGTTCAGCAAGCCTGCTCCGCTCATTTGCCTTTTAGACTTCCTCCCGACCACACCTATGCTCCCCTAACTGCGAATGAATAATACCTAATAAAAAAATAATTTTAAACAGATTGTAGATTTTTTCTGAGGATGGGATTCGTTCGTTCCGAAATGCTAAATTTTACTTGCTAGTCGACGTATTTAGTTAGTATAGTATTTGCATGGATAAGGTTAGCTTGCATTACGAAATACCCAAAGGATGTAAATGGAATCCAAATGAGTTAATACAATAGTCTCATTTAGTTTTTGAAAGTGTCCTGAATCACCCCGGACCACTGTCCCGAATCACCCCACATGTGGAGGCAAAATCGGCACAAGTTCAACATGTTGCCAAACACAAAATCTTAGATTTGAGTCCAAATGCTTTTGCACACTTGAAACAAACATAAGAACATTTTGTCAAATTTGAAGTGTCTAGCTCAAAAATTGCGCTTTCTAGATCGAAGTTGTCAAAGATTGATAGTCAACTTTTGAAAGTTGTTTTGGGGGTCTAAAATGGTGGTTATTTCAAACGTGGCCGACACATTTATTGAATGAGTATTTTTCTGATGAAAGGTTTGTCTCTTATGGATTAAAAATCGGTCTATGATGGCGCAATTGGATTTTTGAAAAAAATAAATTTCTTAAATGAGTTTCGGCCAGTGTCCCTTATCCTCCCGTGTGCCGCTTTAATCCCAGATTTGTGATATATATAATTCATAATTTTGTTTACATATATCAATTGATAACAGTTGAATCCAAATACTGTATTAATATATTAATTTTTGGTTTCCTCAATTTTTTAAAAAAATACATTCATGGCATATGTATATTTATTCTCCCACTGTAGGTAGGTACTATTTTCAGCTACAGCTACAGTTAGCATCTGCTAACGAATTAGGTACCTGATTTCCTCTTGTAGGTAACAGTTCCGAGACACATATAGTGACAATCGGACATTTACTTTCTTCATCTTCATCACTAACATCAGCTGTATAGATCTCTTCAAACATCTTGGAATCTGGTGGAAAATAAAGAGCTTGTGTAAAAAATAGGTTGAATGTTCCAATGAACAATTTTGCAGTGGTAAGCAAAAGGCAGAGTACCTTTGTCCGATAGCACCACGACTCGCGTCTTCGTGGGTTTCTCCAGATCAAGAGGACTGGTCAGTCGTCACACTTTGTTATTGACAGGTAAGTACTCTTGGCATTTTTTTTTTTTTTTTTGACTTAGCCAAATTTGGGAGGAAGGTATGCTCTTGAGTAAGTATGAAAGCTATCCTGTTAGTAGTTCTTCTGTACTTTATCTTAGTAACTCAGTGTCGACTGTAGTACTAACATTTTACTTGTGCATGTTAGTATAAGAACTACCCAAATCTGCTAACTCTGAATCTGTTCCTTATCCAGGTGATAGATACTTCATCTCAGATTTTTTTTTGTAGTAGGTATAGGCCCTGCCCCCCTCTACCCTCCCTTCAGCCCACAGCTGTACCCATAGGTAGGCACCCGACCCCCTGAGCCTCATTCCGGACGACGAGCAAACATCTCGCTACTACAGAGCCCAGAACTGCGGGCTTTGAGATAGGTTCGACCTCCAGAAGTACTCTGCTTTTCGCTTACCACTGCAAAATTGTTCATTGGAACACTCAACCTATTTGCAGTGGCTCGCTTCCAGCAGAGTACCTCTGTCGGATAGCACTGACTTACCAACAGCGTAGCCTGCGAAGCAGGGAGGGGTTTTGTGACGTCTCCTATTGTGGAGGGTGCCGTCAATGATGATCCATCTTAACCTGATCTGTTGTCTATTATGCTCGACTGTGGAGATCTTCCAATTGACCTATCACAGGAGCCTGGTTCCAAACTGTGTATTTCTGTATTTTCGTTTTTTTTGTATGAACAACAGAACTCCCAATTGTTGGTATCTTACACTTTCTCGCCAGTTAGCGCTACCATGAGGGACCTGTTTGCTTTGTCCTAATTGCGTCACTGTCTGAGTGTAGTGACTTTATAGTTCAGGGTAAGATTTTTTTTTTTAATCAAAAAGGAAGACTTCTGTTGAAGTATCTCTTATGTAGAGGATGTCCTTCCATAAGAACTTAGAGATGACTCTCATCTTCTATTTCTGATTCATCTTGAGAGGGTAATTTCTCACCTCTCTGAGTCCTTTAAGCAGCTATTCCAGGTGCTGCTAGGATAAGCCCCGTTCTAATTTAACCTACTGGAAGCTTTGAAGCCAACCAATTAAAATTTATGTCCACTGACTATAAGTGCCTGGAAACTCTTAAGCTCACGTCCGAAGGAAGGATTAAGTATCTCTGTTCTATCCAGAACCCAATGAGCCGTAGCCTTCGAGTCCCTTAGAAGCAACGTCACTCCCTTTCCGGATTGCGGCTACGCATAGACTGGTTACGGTTAGTTGTTCGGTTGGTAAGTGTTAACAAGGCCTTTGTTTGAAGCTAAAAGTGAAAAGACCCTCCCTTCAGTGGTCAGTTTTAAAAAGCCTTTTTGCTGCAACTCTTCTGCTAATACCGAGATTGAGTGGAAAACGCTGATTGAGAAATTCCTCTTCTAACCCTTTAAGATGGAAGAAAATTCCTTCATGTTAGAAAAGGGGTTATAGTTAGCTTGGGTTAGTCTCACCAATGGAGCCCCACTTGGGATTAATGTAATGGGTGTTGATGTCTTAGAGGCTTAGTTAACCTCTTAACGGTCTTCCCTGGAGGATGGAAAACCCCGCACTCTTGACTCTTGGTCCAAGTAAAGAAGTCCTACTCGTTTAACCCCTAAGCTCTGGACAAACTACCTTCGTTCTGGTTATTCTTTCTCCGTTTTCCACTCTCAAGTGTGAGCGCAAACCAAAGATCTTAGGGGTAGAGCCCCTAAACTAAACTGTCTCTGTCTCTAGGGTTTCTCTCCGAGCCTCCCTGCAATTGAGATCTTTGTGTCTTGTACCCTCCATTGGTCTAACATGGCGTGACCCTTTCCCCCTATTTATGGGATTATCAACTTATGGTCGCTCGTACTTTATCTCATAGCTAGTGTTATGGCGCAATTTCTACAACCATACTCTTGTCCAAGTCCTTGTGTTTGTTGTAAACTAGGAAGTTCAGACTTCTCTTTCAATTTCTTAGACTTCTCTGTGACCACTAATACGGACCTGTGAGTTTAACAATCACTCAGATTTATTGAGGATCTTCTTCTCTTGTCCTGACGAACGACGACTAGATCCTCGTCAAGGTCTCGTCGGTTAGAGATCCTTCAATTCCTGAGTCCGCTGTATGGTCTGTCTGTTCCTACGCTCTTGCCCTAGTCTTGGCGAACATAGGAAGGCGATACATCAACGAAATTTTTGAAGATCTATTTTGTTATGTGGCGAAAATTACGAATGCATGAGGTACCTCTCGTCTTAGAGGTTTGCCACTACTTTCTTGGCTTTACTCAGTTCATAGTTATATATTTCAGTGTCACCCTTAGGACCTGTTTCCAGAAGTTCCTTATTTCCAAACTGAATTCTTAGAGGAAAAGTAGTCCCTTCTTGGGAACTCTGTTTATTACTAAACTCCCTCCAACCAACTAGAGTGGATCTTCGACCGTCTATGTTGTCGCTTTGGACTGGTTAATCCAAACTTCTTGCCCTGGAGACACTCTTAATATTTTCACCTGCATAAGCCGCTAGAGCCTCACGAGCCTCTAAGCGGCAATGTATTAAGACATGCTTCGTTCAAAGCTGTAGTCTCCCTTACGACTGGCAATCTGGGTTGTGTTTATGTCATGGTATAACAGACTTTCTTTTAGCTGTTTGTATCCTTTTACTCTGCTTTTGAAAGAAACCCATAGCTTTCGCCACATAAAAGATTGTTTAAGAATGGACTTTTTATTTGACTAAAAAGAAAAACTGGCGGCAGCCTTGTTTTAACGAGCAGCATTATTTGACTGAAAGGAAACTCCGTCTTTGATTGTTAGAAAAAAAGGAAGTTGTCCCTGAGAGGATTCTTGAAGTGAGGGAGAAACTTATTTCTTGTTAATATCCTCTGTTGTCTCAGTGATTCTCCATTCCTCCAATAACCCTCTTGTTGTTTATTTCAGGTAAAAGTCATGTTAACTAAAGTCTTCTATAAGCTTGTGATTGGTTCTTCATCCATACTCATTTGATTTTATACTGAGTGAGCTTTTGCTAGCCTAATTCACGGTCCTGTGCTTATGCTTGTACAAACTGCATGTGCATGATACTGGTGCAGAACAGTTTGACTGTTCTACATGAACCCGATTGTATCCCCTGCACTCACCTGCCTGATTGATGCTAGATGAAGAGCACGTCACGATTTGCCTGCTAGGTTATTGCTGTCTCAAGGCTCCTTTCAGGAGAGTTTATTTCTGAGCATCCGTGATTCCCTATTGCAGTCCTGTTCTACATCCAGTGATAGATGATTTTATAATTATGTTCATGGCTAGTGATACTGCTTATATGTATGTTATTCTAATGTCATGGTCGTCCTGCCTGCTCTGGTATGTTTTACACTTGCCTGTTTGTTTAGTCAGATTTCTGTTTGTATTCATGTGTCTCATCTGCTACACCTGCCACTGCATAGAGATTCAGGAATCATTTTGGAGTTTGTCAATTATCAACATTTACCAACAACTGCTTGATAAGGCAACAATCCAGGGATTATGATGTACCATATTAGACCAACATACCGGATGGGGTTGCAGTTTGTTGACCACCAGTCATTTTGGCATTTATTTAGGAGCCATTGTTTAAACTCTACAGAGCGGCCAGTGTGGACCTAAGGTCGTTCCCATTCCCTGTTCAACCGCCCTCTGACTTGGTAAGCTGAACTGTGTGTGGGTCGTGTAGGGGAGACCATGGACTGACTGCTGGGAACGATCCAGCTTTACTTTGCTTCTGGTTTCAGCTGTGCAGTGAGTTTGCATTATTCTTCCTGATCTTTGTTTAGTTACTGTTCCCCTTTTATTGCATTGAGTATCAGTGGCGTAGTTCATTTATTATTCGTTTTTTGGTGTGTTTTGCATTATTAAAGGTTCAGTTGGGCTGCTGATATGTTTATTTAGGTCATGCATCACTCACCAGCCTGTTGTACCATTTAACATACTAATCTCCCATCATATAATTTTTCATGTGAACTTTATTTTAGTTATAATATATTTCATTTAGTTTTTCTTTTGGTTTCATTTTTCTTTGGTATCTGCTTAATATCTTTGATAGTGCTAGTACTATACTTGCCGGATCGGACCTATAGATGGGCTGTTTATTTTGTTGCCCTAACATTAGTATCCAAAAACCTGAAAACTGATTAGGTTCGGCCCAAAGGTTCAACCTACAACCTTGATGAAAGTTAAAAGTCTAGATCATTGCTGTAGGAGTTCAAGGAACTGTTGGGCCTAGGGCCGTGGTTCACCAGACTATAAAACTTTCATCCATATTGAAGGCTAAACTTAGCCATGCTTAAATTCAGCTTCCAGATTTCTTAAAAACTCTGCTAGCTCCTCTCCAAGTGCCTTAAAAAGATTACCACTGCGTTTGTAGGTATTCATCATTGAAGAAAATTTGAAAACACCATTTTCTGATCTGATGTCTTTTGCGAAACAGTAGCAAAATTAGAAAATGAATTAAATGAACTTCTACATCGTTGTTAACTGACCATCCAGATGAAAGTTAAAACTTTAAAAGTCCGGATCATTGCTGCAGGATTTCAAGGAACTGCTGGGCCTAGGGCCGTGGCTCACCAGACTTTAAACTTTCATCCTTACTGAAAGCTATACAAGCTTAAGAAAATTACAGAAAAGTAACTACAGTAAAACCCCTCTAATCCGCACCTCAATAATCCAAACCCCTCCCTAATCTGAAAATCTCATTATAGTTCGAAGTGCAATCCGAACAGCTAAGCATTTTTTGGATTAATAGGGTGAAGTACGGAGTTCCTACAAATACTTCTGTAATCCGTACAAAGCACTCCTCATTTTGTGGATTAAGGGGGTGATGGGCGAAGAATTAGCGGGAGGTGCTGGCAGAAGGTACGAACAGTCTCTCTATAATCCGTATTAGAGCGGAATACAGAGGTTTTTTCAGATTTGTAAGTACCCTGGTAATCCGAAATCCCTGCTAATCCGTCACCCTTTTCCCCCCGTGCTGTGCGATTTAGAGAGGTTTTACTGTACCTAATTCTAATTAACAGGGGCAGTAAACTTTCAAAACTTGACGAACTGAAATCGAATTTCAAAATTTCTTAAATTTGAAAACATGATTATTAAAACACTAGGTCTTTCATGGAAAAGAGGCTAAGAGTCAACCGACTTCTTTCACCCAGAGATTCCAAAACAATTTAAAAGTCCCTGAAGTAAGATGAAACCAAAATATTTCTAAGTCTTGAAGACCATCAAAGAATCTGAGTTGGAGTCCCCCAAGTGGGAACTGCTAAACAATTTCTAAGTTATTCAGATTCTAAAGTTAGGAAAAAGCCCATAAAATGCTAAGTGATATCTCAGATAAGTAACTAAGACCAATTTAATATCAGATCAGAAAAGTTCAAACACTTCTAAGTGCATCAGGCTGTTCTGAGACAAGTCCCAAAACGCCTATCTCAAAATAATTCTAAGTCTCAAAATCACTTCACTGACAGTCTAAGTCCCAAAGGGAGCAGTTGAAGATTTTTCTAAGTCCAAAAGGACCAACTAGAAAAATTTTCAAGTGTCAAATGTATCACCACGCACTGAGACGAAGTCCATAAAGGACTCAACACTGCACTGTCTACAAGTTTCATCTAAGGCACAAGAGGAGAGGAGCTGGAAGCTAGAGATATTGATCGCACCGCGAGTCGTTTAGGAATGAGGCTCAGGGGGTCAGATGCCTACCTATATAGCTGTGGGTTGAAGGGGAGGGTAGAGGGGGCAGGGCCTGTACCTACGACAAAAAAAAAAAAAAAAACAGCTGAGATGAAGTAACTATCACCTGGATAAGGAACCGATTCAGAGTTAGCAGATTTAGGTAGTTCTTATACTAACATGCATAAGCAAGTGTTAGTACTACAGTCTACACTGAGATACAGAAGAACTACTAGCAGGTCATACTCAAGAGCATAGCTACCTCACGAATTTGGCTAAGTCAAAAAAAAAAAACAGCAAGAGTACTTACCTGTCAATAACAAAGTGTGACGACTGACCAGTCCTCCTGATCTGGAGAAACCCGCGAAGACGCGAGTCGTGGTGCTAGCCGACAGAGGTACTCTGCAAGAAGCGAGCCACTGCAAAAAAGAACATGCATGTCGAAAGTAGATAGCATCATACAAGGCAGAGCTTAGGAACTAAAATTTAATTTGTAATAGCACAGAAGAAACTATAGCTAGCAGCTACAGTAACAAGTTTCTATGTGTGTATGGGGTAGATACGCTACTAGCCTAGGTAGCTACCTACATGTACTAACAAAAAAAAGTTTTTAGGTACTCACCACAGTTTTCCAGGTAGCTATTTCCCAAAAATAGCTTTGCAAGGACCCTGCTTTGAACGGGGCGGAGTTTATGAACCTCACACAAGGACCCATAAATGGAAAACGAAAAGTTACAGCATAGTTTGAAACACTTCCTTTACCATCGACTACACTGATTTTACTACACCGGCCGGCTGACACTGAGGAAATGAAAATATGTTAGTGTCAGTTGTTAGATAGCTAATTCTTACTACCTAGCTATCTACCGGTATATCCTATATAGGTATATATTGTAGTCAGTCGGTGTTGGTGATAGCTACTGTTTAATCCGAGTGTCTGAACTGATCGTGATTTGAAGGTTCTGTGCTTATCTTGGTTGTGCCAGTGTTGTGATGAAGAAGCAGATTTGTTTTGTGAACTTTAGCTGTGGCCGTGTGTGTGGGGGCAGATGCGATCTAGGTAAGGGACTTGAAGGATGGAACGTTTTATGAGGCGAAAGTCGAGGATGGTCGAAGAGATCAGTGCTAGGTCCACTTTTTTTGGGTGGAAAAGGAAATATGATGAGTGGCTTTGTCTGTTGCCCAAGGATGGTGTTGGTGCAGCTTTGCTCTCAGATGACTCCCTCAACAGACTGAAGCCAGAAAAGCGTTCGCCCTCACATCTGCAGCTGGTGACCATATGAGTATGGATGTGCTGGGCTAAGTGGGGGGCATGTTCTGCGCTGGATGGGGAGTGCGATTGGTAGCCCTGTGGGTGTGCCATCTGTTCGAGCTGGGGAGGTGTTGTGGTGTGTCCTTCGCGAGTTAGCTTTGGTTCGCCCGGTTGTTAAGTGCCTTGGGTGTGGATGGAAGTTCCATGCTGATGTCTTTGTGGGTGTTGGTGAAGTAGCCCTCAAATGTTTATTGGACAATGACGATGACACTCTGTAATATGATACTTGTACTTCAGCTGTAGAGTCGTGCCTTGTATGGGCGACAGTTCCGTAGGCAAGTCTCGTTCGGCTGAGGCAGCGCTCTCAGTCAATGACGTCAATGGTCGCCATGGTTAGGAAGCTCAATCAGTTGGCCCAGGATGTTGCTTAGCGGCAAGTATCTAGCTAGTTCCTTAGAGCAGATAACTTCATCAGAGGTTGTGGCTGGCCATGTGAGGAAAGAGGTTAGGGAGCTGAGAGAGAGAGAACCTTGTCGTGATATCATAGTGCGAAGTTTGGACACAGATGATGTAGATGTGGCGATGCAGGTGCTCCACAGGGTTTTTGAGGTCGCAGGGCCGTGCTTGCCTCACTAGTCTGGCTGGCCTGCTCTTGGCCTGCCTGAGCTTTGGAGGCTGCAGATGTGAGTAAAAAGGTGAGGATATTGCAACCCCTTTTGATAGGGTTGAATACCTTCGGCATTGCGGGCTAGGCCTATTTAAAGCTGTGGTGCCTCTTGGGGTCAGGCGAACATTGCTGAATCTGGCAAGGAACTTGAAAGGTCATTCTGAGTTCGGCAGAATACTTCCAAAGAGGGACCTTACTTACAAGCACCGCCGCGATTTGGCGGCCAAAAGAGCGGCTGTAGTAGGTGAGAATGCCTCTGTTGGTAGCACTCTATCAGCTGATCCAGTGTAGTTCTTCGGACGTGGTTTCCTTGGCATTCAGAGCATGGTTAGATGTGGTGCCCATCGGAGCTGGGCGGCTGGTGACAATCCAGCAGCTGATTATAGCACAGTTACAAGTGGTGGTTCAGTGTCTGGTCGTGGTTCTGGAGCTGGTTGTGGTTCCGCAGCTGGTCGGCGTTTAGGGTCAGGGCGGAGTGCGGAGGCAGGTTGAACATCAACATCAGCAAGAAGCTTTTCGGCGGGTGGTGACTCTGCATTTGGGAGTCAGTCGTGTGGTCTCTCTTGATGGTGATAGGGCTGGAGCGGGTCAGTTTGCCAATCGAGAAGTGGATGGGAGTGCTGGTGCTCCATTGGGTGGTAGTTTCACCCCTATTAGTGTTTGACACCTCAGGGACACACAATTTTGTGATTTAGTCAAGTTAACATGAATTTGGTAGCAAATAAGTTGAACTTGATGGGCATGTTTGTGGTGGAGCAGGGGTGGAGCATTGTAATAGTGAGTTATATACCCATGTGTGTAATCTAGGGTTGCGGAGTTGGATGGTTCAAATTTCAATTCCAACTCCTGGCTCTATAGAATTTCTGACTCCAACTCCGGAGTCTCAGGATTTTCCAACTCCCGCCTCCTTTAACATAATCAACACTAAGTCAAATTAATAGCTAACAATGAACTGGCTAAAATATGAGGGAAAATCATGAAGAGGCATGAAAATGTCATCACACGCTGGATTTCTTTTATTCTAATAATTTCCTCATTGCTACTTTCAACAGTAAAAATAAGTAAAACGAATATCTACATAGTCTCGTAAATATTAGTGAAGTGTAATTAGTGACTACCATATACCGGTAATTTAATCATTAGTATGTACTCCTAACAACTAACATCTTTGTAGTTAGGAAGTTTAAGCCTCTGTTTCTGGGCAGGATGATATCCCAGTGGAAAGATTAAGCGATATATAGTATGCCAAGAGAAACAGGGAACCCATGCATGAAGGTGTTACCACACAGGATCAATGCGCATGAGAACAAGTCAGGAGAGAAAAGGAAGAATAGAATATAGCATGAGCAAGTAGGAGTATGAAATTGGGAAGGAAGCAAAGGGGGCACAAAAGAGAGACATCCCGAAGGTCTGGCTACTGGCTAAGGCAACCTACATGGGCTCCCTGGGGTTGCCTGGCCTGATACAAACATCACTGGCTTAATTCTGAGATGAGATATACAATTGAAAATTAGAAGCTATAATGAAATTATGGTATCACAGATTACATTGCGAGACAGAAAGATATTATGGTGTATTCCGGGGCGGAGATGGTTGGCAAAATGCCGGGGCGGAGATGGCGAACCGCAAAAACAGGGGAAAAAGGCATGGACAGAGCTGAGCTATATACCATGTGGAAGCCTATAATGTTGTCCAATAACCAATCCAATACCTAAATATCAAAACTCTAGCATGTTTCTATGTATTTAAAAAAAAAAAATTTGACTGAGACACTGTGAAAAAACACCCTACAAAAATTCATTTTAATGACACTGCAAGGGTACCGGAGGTAGATTGCACTGCAGACCAGAGCCCAAGTAAGTGAAGAAAGTCTAAGCTGCAATCACAAGCATTACATATAAGCAGATAAAACAAGAAAAATGGGAGAGCAGACTTACCCAATATGAAACCGGAAGACTTGATAGACACCAGCAACAGAACAGGAAGCAGCAGGGAAGGTAAGAGGAAAGGCACTTGCAAGCCCAGCAGCAACAGTAACTAAACTTTAGGTGAAACAAGGCAAAGTATAACTATGAATACTTTTTTAATAAGGACACTCACCGGTTACATCTGACATTCTGTCAGAGCTAACATTGCAAACCCCGTGTACATAAAATAATGAAGCTCTATAGTGGCGCAAGAACAAAAGATGAACATAAATCATATACAAAATTACAAAATGAATCAAAATGAATGAAGGGTAGGTACAGGATAAGATGGAGAGTTATTAGTGGATTAGTAGGTAAGAGTTAGGAATGGTGATAGATATGGGGCTAGTACAGTGCGCAGATTTCTCATAACGGGTGGAAATGATCCATTGAGGCACCAAATATAATAATTGCCTAAGTAGCAGACACCGACGACACCATTCACAGATAATCAGGCCACACACAGTGGGCGTTAGTGGAAGTCAAACAGCCAGTGCAGTTGCGAGATTGTGTTCCTGAGCTGATCGGTGTCTATGTTTGTGGTCCAGGTTTAGTTTGTCCCAAGTTTGGTTGCTCCTACAAGAGGAGGAAAAATAACAGAAAATGGAACATAATAAAACAGGACAAAAGAAACAAAACATAGGTGCCAACATAAAATCAGTTAATCGAAACTACTGAAAATAAAGGTTTTCAACACAACTGACTAGTAGCTTAACAGCAAGGACATTGATGAACAAGAGACACAACAAGTTTTGAAGTCCACTACTTGACCTCAGGTAGTCACTGGAAGTAAAGAGCTATGTACATCAATAGGTCATTTCAGTCATTTGTTCCATATCCTTAATGAAATTTTCAATCTAAACATGATAAGAGGATGAGATCTCCATGTAAGTTAACTGAAGTACAGTATATATCAAATACTTTCAATAAGCCACTTTCATCATATCAGCTCACTCAATTCAAAACCTGGTCATAATTATTATATTCACAATAAATGTCAAATTGCTTCACTCGACCATATCAAACTCAGTTGAAGTATGAGTTAATGCGATTATCACAGTCAACAAACATTGGACCAGGCCCTCAGGCACACTTGTGTTTCTGATGTTTGAGAGAAAGTAGTAATTTCCTAAGGTTATTCATAACCTGGTAAAATTCACAATTAGCTATATCATGATGAAAAACAAGGAAACTCTTTGATTTACTCAATAGCTAGCTATAATGTCACAACAGGAAGCAGGCTACAGTGCAAAGTAAATAAATACAGTAGAGTAGGGCCCAGCAAACTGACAGAGTACCAGTGAGGTTAAGAGAACAGTGGATTGATGACTTACCAATGGAGCAGCCAGTCAGTCATTAAATGTTACAAGCTGGCTGTCAGGAACATTAACAGCTGGCTGGGGATGCAAGTAGGACATAACAGGCCTGAGAAGAGAGACAGGAGCAAGACAAATAAAACAGAGAAGAACAAGATGCTGCAAAAGCAGGGTTGATAACAAGAAACACAGAACTTCAAAAGAATACAAACAAACAAACAAGATGCGGGCAAGCAATGAGTAATAAATCCATGAAGGAAACCATTGAATTCACAAAAGACAATCACAAGGAGCAAAGCAGGTATTAAAGGTCACTATAAATTAGCTCAAGCAAGGAGCAAAACTCACCTGATCNNNCAAAGCAGGTATTAAAGGTCACTATAAATTAGCTCAAGCAAGGAGCAAAACTCACCTGATCAATATAGGTGAGACAGGACAGATGTGAAAGTGCATTAATACAGAAGCTGCATAAACCAGGTGAAGAAAGGCAGGTGGTGATTGGTCAAGCAAAGTGGAAACTGACAAGCAAATAACACTCAACACTGAATCAGGCAAATGACTAGTGATACTTGGTCTGCAAACATGCAAAAGAAAAACATTAATTGCAGATTGATAGAGAAACCAGAGCCCTCACAACACCCCATTTTTTTCAATTTGTGATTACAGTAACAGTACTCGAATTCTAATGATGCTAGAATAGCAAAAGTTGGGCTGTTGGTAGCTGGTATATGTATGTTTATTTCCTGTGTATATAGACTCTTTGCCCAACTTCATGTACGTACGGGAGTACAAACATCGTTCACCATCTCTACCATGGGATGTGATCGTATCACGGGGTGGAAATGGCGAACGTGGAGGCTCTGTATTTACCGTTATTGCGTTGGCAGAACCTATTATTTTTATTAATATAACATTGGTGAGGACAGATAACCCTTTAAAGATGCATGTTAAGAACATGACATTTATTTCTAATTATCTGAAAGACGATCTACTTTTCTCTTATGAGAGCGTATCATTATGGCTAGTTAGTTACGACTCTCATTCAAAAATCTCTCTGAAATAGCTATTAAACATTAATAACCTGCATCTTTACAGGGTTATGTGTAATAAACAATGCTATGATCGTAAAATATGGTGTTCTGCCAATGAAATAAGCACAAATACAGAGCCTTTACGTTCATTATTTCGACCCTGTGTTACGATCACATCCAGGGGTGAAATAGCAAACAATGTTTGTGCTACCGTTTGTACATGAATTGGGGTAAAGAGTCAAGATACCCAGGAATATAACATGCATTTACCAGCTACCAACCCTCCAATTTTCGCTATTCTAGCATAATTAGAATTCGAGAAATCCCAAATTGTAAACAGGATTTAAGGAAAAGGAATTTTCATAGGGTGTTTTGTTTCATAGGGTCGTGATCAAATATTTCTTAAAATACTTAGAAACATGCTAGTTTTGAAACTTAGGTGGTTATTAGACTACATTATACACTTCCATATGGTATATAGCTCAGCTTTGTCCATGCATTATTTCCTGCTTTTTGGTGGTTCGCCATTTCCGCCCTTCTGCTCGCCATTTTCACCCCGATTCGCGGGGATCCAAAATCTTCGTTTTTTGCATGTGAGTAGGTACTAAACTATACAAGGTATAATGTTTATTTTTGTAGGGCAGTTAGGTGCAAGTTAGGGATGCATTCATGTGACGTTACAGCCAAATTGTACAGTAAGTATTTGAGCTAGGACGGATTCAAGATTTTTCGCCATCTCCGCCCCGGAATACACTGCTTATGACAAACCAAGGGCAAAGGAACACGCCCTTTTTCTCACCAAAAGCGAACTTGACACCGTATAGGACTTAGTCCAGGGGATCATACTGCATTTATCTCTTGACACCTGCTTCACAAGTGAAAAACGTAACAGTTTTCGTCTGTTTGATTAGTCTTATAAAGTGTTTCAATAGGTAGTAGGATGCTTAATCTTTGTCTCCCTTTTTGAAAAGTTTTTTCCAGGCCACTGTCGGGATGGCTTCAGCCAGTCCGCTACAGCGCCAGCCGTGAGGCCGTCAGCTGAGCGGCCACGCCATCCACCATGTGGCGTCCGGGACAGCCAGCCGTTGGTCACCTCAAGGCGTGTGCTGGCTCCGCTCCTCATGCCCACGCACCAGTTGGCCACGACTGGGAGGAAGGAGGCGTCCACACGGTCAAGTTTGCTTTTGGTGAGAAAAAGGGCATGTTCCTTTGCCCTTGGCTTGTCACAAGCATATTTTCTCACCTCTCGCTCACTTGACACCATATAGGACCTATTATCAACAGCCCGGACGGGTACAGTATGGTAGAGGGAGTGACCAAGTATCAAGATGAAAGGCAGGCACTAAAGTAGTTACCATTAAGGTCCAATTACCAAAGGTACGGTACTAGCTTACCATAAGCGTTGAATTTTGAGTCTTAGATTTAATTACTCTGGGAGGGAAGACGCAGCCAGTAAGTGACTGGCGGCTTGAAGTTTGCCTGTGCGTCAGGTGGGGTATACTACGGCATAAATATAGCTCGGAAATAGCGTCCACCGGGGTGATTCATAGCATTTTTTGCATACTTTAAAATTACTAAAAAACGGCTGGGACTAGGAAGTTGAAACTTTCCACGCTTAAATATGATGTTTCAAGGTACGTTCATGTTTTTTTGTATTGAAGTTATTAACGGAAAACCGCGCAATGGACTTCTCACTGTAAACCGGGCTGATTTCACTACACTGTTGGGGTGAAAAATCACAGGACAAGAATAATAGTAAAAAATGGGTAAAAATGTTACTAAAATGAAAACAAGCTGTTAGGAAGCTATACAAGATGTTTCCCGGCAGGTTGGTATGTAAATTTCCTTGTATAGGGTAGAACGGGGTGATTTCGCCACAAAAGCACTTTTTTTAATGTTACAAAAATATGGTGAAGATAATTACAAAGGTTAGTGCAGTCTATATACATTCAGGGTTTTGGCCATAGGTGTGCATTACTGATTTTTTTCTAAAAATTTTTTTTGACCTGTAATAAGGACTTGAAAAAAGGTGGTACGCGCGGCGAAAACACCCCGCTATCGGGGTGTTTTTGCCACCCCCATTTATTGTTATAAAATGACTTCTGTTGAGAAGATAATGGTCAGGAATAACTCCTACCGCTAAAAAACAAGAACTACTTGTTCAAAAAAATTATTTTTGTGTCTTGTTTTTTGTGGGGTGACTTCAGACATCTGTCTGTACTAATCAGTTTACACGTAGTCAATAGTCTTTAAACTGTTCGTGTGAGGGCGAAATTTTTATGTAATTAATGGGCTCGGCATTGTTCCTTAATTAACAGAATTTGTAGACAAATGCAATTGCCATTAAACTGTTTGCGGGGTGGGGGGGTGAATTTTTTATCCAAGCGGTGAGTTTCACCCATCTAGATGATACAGTCAACTACCTCTAGCTTAACCAAAATACTGCTTGAGTTAATAATCTGTGGGAATAATGAGACATTACCTAAACATGAAAAAGTAGGTACACCTAAAAAGTTAAAAATTGTCACTCATATTATTCACTGACCTTCCCCCTCCCTATAGAAATGAAATGCATCTTAAATAGCCTAATTTGATCCTTAGTAACTTCTCTGCCACTGGACACTTCCAGATTTCCTGCATGTCGGTTTCATTTTGAGATATAGGCTCTATAATGAAGAAAAAAACACCCGCGGCGAATTCACCCCGCGGCAAAATCACCCCGTTCTACCCTATATACATATATGTATATTTTGTATATTATAATGTATATTTGTGGACTACGTATTGATAAATCTTTAATTTCATGGAGTCCCTTCTACTCTCCCTCGATTAATGATTGACAGGATGATTGAGGCGTTTGACAGGTTGATGGACAGGTTGACAGCTGTCACTTGAGCTTGATCGGGCGGTGTCTTGAGCATCTGCTGTCGCACACACGAGTCTTGCCTGTGAGAGCTAACTCCACCCGCCCCTGCCCAACAGGGATACGATACTAATTAGTGGGAAAGGCTGTCCTATGTCACCGCACAAAAAAAAAGACACAAAAAAATTTTGAGCACTGAAATTCCACATATTTTTCAACAAAAAAAGACAGAAAAATTGTTTTTCGAGCACTGAAATTCCACATATTTTTTACAAAGTCTATAATATCTCAAAGTGGAAGCTTATCATATTGAATGATATAGATCGTGGTATGTTCCATTTCACTTTCCACTGCGTCTATTATTATTTTTTTTTTTGCGCAGATGAAGTTTTTTTGACAGGAAAAAAAAAATTGATCGTTCAAAACTCCTTGCAATTTTTTTTTCATGTACAGAGCCTTATTGTAGGACTCCAAGACATCTATCTAATTAGTTTCCTTACATTATTTATAGCATTTGCTTGAAATTGCTTGGATGTTCATTGTCCAATTTTTTTACTTGGACCACACTACACTATGAATAATAAATAAGATAAGAATTGTAAATTGCAACCTATCTGAAATCATACAACCTGTTAGATATTGCACCAGAAATGATGCTAAATGGTTTGACAAGCAATATTGATAGATTCTGAGCCATGACAAACTTCTAAAATGCAATTTTGCAAGTGCGATTTTTCACCCCAGACGATTTTTTACATCGGGGTGAATCATCGCACTCACTAAATTCATTATAACTAACAAACTACGTTTCTGCCAAATTTGAACAAAGTTCAAAAGAAACTTTTGTCTCCAGCATCAGAGTTCCGGGACTTTTGTGAAACTCACGAAAAAAGTTTTTGGGGTGGAAAACTGTGACTCTTTTCCATCAGTAAATAAACACAATAAAATCAAGCGAACTTAAATAAATAAATACATCATTTTATAGAGAAAAAGATGGGCTTTCCAAAGGTGCATTCAGTTTTCTTCTGTTTTTTCCTTTTTGAGGTGAAAAGTCGACTGTGATGAATCACCCCGGTCGACGCTACATCTTACGAGGCATAAGCTTAGTCTCTCGTGAGCTTGATGTTAAGGTAGATCGGCGGTCAAAAGGGGCCGTTGGTAGCAACGTAGAGTTCTGTCGTCTCTCTCAGCCAATGGTCGAGGGTCTGAGAAGTGGTGGTAACCGCCATCCTCATTTCATAGTGTGGCACTTCTTGCCAAGATCTTGGCGAGTAGTTTGCCACCCTCGGAAATGCGGGTGGGCGCCTATGAGCGCCGCAACCTGTGGAACCTCATTTCATAATGTGGCACTTCTCGCCAAGATCTTGGCAAGTAGTTTGCCGCCCTCGGAAATGCGGACCGCCATCCATGCGCCGCTACAACCGCAGGGTCAATGAGTCAGGTGAGGATTGCGTATTGGGTAGGTTTGAGTGTTGCAGAACTACAACACCCCAAATCTAAAATTTCACTCCTATCCTAGGCTAACACCCAGTAAATATGCTACTAACTCACAACAGGCCCCGCAGCAGTTTTCTAAAATAGAGCACAGGCCCCGCCAGCAATTTTCAGTCGTAACTATTAGAGCACAAGCCCTGCCAGCAATTTTCAGCAAGTTAGTGGAGCACAGGCCCCACCAGCAATTTTCAGTAAATTAGTTGAGCACAGGCTCCACCCTCATTTCATAGTGTGGCACTTCTCGCCAAGATCTTGGTGAGTAGTTTGCCGCCCTCGGAAATGCGGGTGGGCACCTATGAGCGCCGCGACCTGTGGAACCTCATTTCATAGTGTGGCACTTCTCGCCAAGATCTTGGCGAGTAGTTTGCCGCCTTCGGATATGCGGGTGGGCGCCTATGAGCGCTGCAACCTGTGGAACCTCATTTCATAGTGTGGCACTTCTCGCCAA
>LQNS02277813.1:6330494-6340613 GCA_001587735.2 Parhyale hawaiensis | reverse complement strand
AAATGGTATGCTCGAAATAGTAGGGTTTTTATAGCATTGATCTTAAATTGATCGTAGCAGTGACTGAAAAAGCTTGTCCCGAGGCCCGAAAACGTGGGCCCTCTAGGTCCCACCCTGCTATCACCATCACATTTTAGGTCTCCTCAAATAAAAAAAATTTTTTTAGGTATATATCCTTAGAAGATTTTATTAGGTTTTTGAAAATGGGATAAAACTCCCGAAACGTCAAACTTTTATATTAGTTCATGTCGACCTTATTTCAATTTTATAATTATACTAATATTACGCGCCATTCAAATAAGTTACATACTTTTCTGTATAAGAATTCTCTTTATAAAAAAAGAGATTATGTTACGGTATCAAGATAAAAGTAATTCATGTCATGCCCATCTAAGAGTTAAGTCCTCTCAAAGAGTGGTGGCGAACACCATTTTCTCATGAGTAAGTGAAATTAAGTTCTCTCTGAGTAAAGATTTACCATAAGTAATAGGAAGGGTTCCGAAGAAAGACATCCTAATTTAATGTGTACAATGCCCTATGTCTAGCGCAACAAAACATGCGTATAAGAGCAAGACTCATTGTTAATAAGAGAAAATTACTAATTTAATTTTTGTTAATTGATTTGAACTGAGAGAACTTACAGTTAATTCAAGAAAGGATAATCAGGCGGACGGCCGAAGGGCAGTCTAAGAGAAAAGTGGAATTAAGAAAATAGAAGAAGCATGTTGTGAAAGAGGGCGACTTCGCTGAAAGGTGTAGCAGGAAGGCGTCAGCGCGGGGGGAACACGCAAATTCACTTCCCTACTCCGTTAAAGCAGCTGACACCGCATCTTCAGATGAAGCATCCCCTAGAAACTCTTAAGTGTCCCCTCGGCGGTTCTCCACAGACCGGTTCCAAGATTATGTATCCCGCGTCTCTCTTCAACGTCATCTGGCGGGTACATGTTCTGGCTGAGGAGTCAGAGTCGGGAAACTGGGTCGGATTTTCTCCATATTACCGTGCAGCCCTATTAGGCAGCGACAAGTTGCATATTCTATTGTATGTGCATTCTATTCTAAACTTTTGGTAGTAATTTTGTGTTCTCTGGTATTTCAGATCCCAACGATGCAGTAGCTACTCCTGTACGGCAGTCCGGCGCTGAATCAGCTCTTGGAGAGCCTCAGCTGGAGTCAGCACGTGGGTCTAGCTCTGACTCCGGGCAGGCACTGGACGTTGAAATTGAATATTTGGATAGTTTGCTCCTTGAGGCTGAACTTTTGCTTGATCCTCCATCTGAAGAGGTTTCTCTTCCATCTAACGCATCTGAGGAAGTTTCATTTCCTTCTAATAAGGCGTCTGAGGAAGTTTCTCCTTCCCCTAATGAGTCATCTGAAGAAGTTTCTTCCCTATCTAATAAGTCATCTGAGAGAGTTTCTCTTTCACCTAATCAGGCATCTGAAGAGGTATGTTTATTACCCAATAGGCTATGTACAAAAAAGTCTCATCCAACCAATATGATGCCTAGAGAGGATTTGCGTGTCGGCCGCTCCTTAGATGCCAGTGGTACGACTTTTTCTTCACATCAAAACTCCATCAACGATCATGAAAGCCCTCTGGGAACAGCTACGTCAAATATTGGAAATAATTTCAGTTCTTCCAGTACTTCACTTCGAACTACACCCGCAACGAGTCCTCCAAATACGCTTCAGAAAGTTCACGAAAAAGAGCTCCATGGAGATTCTGACAAGATGCTTTCCTGTAACTCCGAACAGTTGTTGAAACCGTCGAGATTTTCATGGAAGTCAAAATTTCCTGGCTTGCCTAATTCTTCTGAAAGGATAGGGTACAACTGTGCCGACTGTTCTTTCTTCTCAGCATCGAAGAACTCTCTCAAACGGCATATATTTACTACGCACTGCAAGGACCAAGATAGGAACCCCGAGGAACATATTCGAGAGCAACAGTACAAGTGTAGTAAATGTTCTATGACTTTCAGGACAAATAACGCTCTAATAACTCATACAAACAACCAACATGGCCCGGACAGGCCATACCCATGCGCATACTGTGCGTACAGGACTAAAAGTCTCCTAATTTTGGGGCGTCACTTCGAGGGGAAGCATCCTTTACAAGCTCTCAAGTGTCCCCTCTGCGACTTCTCCACAGACCTGCAACGAGATTATATGTCTCACATTGGTCTCAAAGATCATCGGTCGAGTAAGTGTTCAGTTCCCTTTGGTAGAAAAAATTGTGTTGCTGGTTGTACAGAATGTTTAATTAGGTGTTTTGCGAAGTTAGTCGTCCTCAATTAGATCTCTTTGTTCAGTTTACTTGTCTTTATGATCTTCTGGCTCATTCCAGATATAGCCGTATATGAGAAACCTATTAATGCTCCAAAAAGGGACTTGGCCGCCCCAAAACATCAAGAACATTTACCTTGACCATGCAAGATCCCACCAGTATCTTGCATGCATTTATACTGACGGCTTTAAATCTAATGACGCAGTTTCATATGCATATGTTCATGGATTGCATAAACACGCTTGCCATATACAAAGCGTACCTTCTTCGTTTACAGCTCAGCTGTATGCAATTTATAATGCTTTACACTATGTGAATTAGCCGCTACATCTGAATGTAGTAATAATAGCTGACTCTCAAAGTGCAACACAGAGCTGTACTCAGTATAATCCAACTCATCCACTTGTTACGCAAATCCAAAGACGGATCTCAACTAGCCCCAAGAAATTTTCTTTCTGCTGGGTTTCCAGTCACTGTGGAGTCCCAGGAAACGAACTAGCTGACCAAGCTCCAAAAACTGCTCTCGACGAGTTCCTAAACCCCACACTAATCTCACGTAGTGACTACAAATGGTACTATAAGCAACTAGTCCGAGTGGTTTGGGAGACGGAATGGACTGCCAAGGATCCAGACAATAAAGTCAAAGAAATACAACAATCGATATTTACTTCTCATAGTGCCCAAAGTTCCAACAGACGATGGGAAGTCTGTTTGGCGAGACTGTGCGAGGGTCACTCCCACTTAACCCAAGTATTTCTAATGAGCAACGATCCCCAACCAGATTGCCAACTTAGTAATGTGCCCCTTACTATCAAACACATTCTAGTGGCTGGCCCTCAATTCGACGCCCCACGCAAACAGTACTTCGGCGCTCATGCTAACGTTATCAAGGACTTCTTCTCTGATAACCAAATGGCCTTCCAAGGCCCTTTATATTACTTCGTCTATAGCATAGACTTCCTGTACTATCTTTGAATGACTGAAACCTCAATTCAGTCATGAAAACCAACCGACTCTGCCTCGTTATCGAAAGACACTATTTTACCTTACAATTCTATATATAATACTTTGACTATTCCTTGAATACTAACGCCATTAATGGCGGATGAATAGATCGCTTGTTTTATCGTCCTTGTATCGAATATGGCGGGGAAACCCTGAAGATAATAACAATAATAATAATCCATTTTCATACCCTTGATTGCCCCTGCTTTATTCTGATTTTACATTTCTTTCTCAAATTGCTTTTTCCATCCGCATTAACCCTGTGTCGGAATACATTCGTGCAATGTCTTCCCTATTTCTATCTTCTTACTAGCTAGCCTATATGTCCCTCCCTTTTCCTCTTCTGGAAGAGATTAGTACTTATTTAGGGAGGCGTAAACTTTCTGATACTACTAGTATTTAGGCTTTAAGTTTGCTTGTACATTTTTTAAACAGGAATAATATTTAAAAGAGAAAGACCATTTTTGCTGATAAAAGACGCAGTAAAGTCAGAATTACGGTGACGTTTACAGTTTTTACACTAATACAGAGGAAATGCTGTGGACCAGCCGAGAACCCTTCACAGTTCACATATCAGAACCTGTGTTTAACATATTATACCGTCTCGAATTATACAGATCGCCGTATTTTTATTCGACTGTTTAAGGCTACTTTAACATGGTTTTGTTATTTCTTCAGAGCAAGTGCATGGGCAGGAGTCGAGCTGCAACGTTGCAGCTTCTCATACACCGAGCTTCAGACAGGCCTGTGCCGGGACTGCACCTCAGCCGACATCGACATCCTCCGACGGTTCGGTTTCTGAAGAACATTTGACCGCTGCAGTCGAGTCTCTTGAAACACTTCCTACTGACACCACTCTACTTCCGCCTGATGCGCCATCAACAGAGGAATCTCTTAGTAAACTTCAGCCCATTGGACCCATTGGTAATGCAGTGTCTGCAGACCATGTATCAGATGTGGGTAGTGCAATCCAGGTGCCCCTGCTGAGCTGTGTCGAGAGCTCTGAGCGTGAGGACAACTTCAACGCCAACGTTTCCAATAGTTTAGCTACTCGCTTAACCAGCACACTTTCTTCTCAAATTATCTCAGATGAGCCTACTGGTGGTTTAAGAACAGCTGTCATTCCCTCAAATATTTCTGAAGTCTCAAAAAAAGATTCCAATAGAAATACTACCAAGGCTTTAGCTTCCCAAGCTGCGTTTAAGCTTTCGGATATTTCATCCAATCCTACCCAAGTTGTTGACAGCTTTGTCTTGACTGACTCATCCAGTGCTACAAAAATTAGCTACACTTGTGCTATATGTTCGTTCTCGACGACACAGAAGACCTTGATAATGAGGCACTTATTTGCCAGACACTGCGAGGACCATTACTTGAGGTGTCCCCAGTGCAAGTGGCTGGCTAGGGATCACCGCGTTCTGGCATGCCACGTCGCTCTAAAGCATGGCAAGAAAATACCTAATCAGAGTCCCAACTCTGAGTCCAGAACGGAAGGTAAAAGTCTTGCCTCTCGTCAGCCTGCTGCTAAGAAACATTCCCAGGAACTACGTTATAGCTGTGACAAATGTAGTCAAGCCTTCAGTACCGCGAAATCGTTTGTAAATCATAATTACGCTCACCATTCAAAGGATAAACCGTACCAGTGCGCCTACTGCCCGTACAAGAGCACGAGTCTCATTTTCCTGGGGCGTCACCTCAATACAAAGCATCGCTCTGAAGCCCTCAAGTGTCCCCTCTGCGCATTCTCTACACAATTGCACCAAGATTATGTCTCACATGTCCTCCAACTTCATCGGTCAGGTAAGTATCCTATTGTCAGCAGGGTGTTGGAGTCGAATGAACTTAGTCGAACTGACTTAAACCCATACTCCTTGCCCGCTTCTGACTCAAGACTTCTTGAACTCAAATGTTAAAGTCTGGCCCTCTCAGAGAGCAAAGGATAGGACTGAAGGTCAAGTTCAGCCATACTTTTTATAGAAAGCAAGGCTAATACAGGGATCCTGTAAGTGACCTATGCCAATAGCTTTGCCTTTGGTCGTCTGTGTTTCATGCTCACTTTGCTCTCTTCCGATATCTTACTCCAGTAGGTAGCTATATATAATTTTCTGTTCGTCCTCTTCTTCCCGACTTACTGTTCCCTACTTCCAATGCGCGTTGATCGTGTGTGGGAACACCTGTTGAATCACATTGGTTGTGGAAACAAAGGCCTAATCTATTCAATAATAACATTGTTCAACTCTGTGTTTCCAAACAAAATACGCCCATTGTGTTCCACTGTATGCTTTAGCCAGTTTTCGGTTCAGACTCCTAGCCTGCTGAAGCTACCTACTCCGCTACTTTGGTTCTCTGCTGCTCAAGTTGACCCATAAGCTACATACGTTAGGCTCGTCCGTTCTCTATTGAAGTGAGTTATGCATCTCTCGTTCCTTAGGCGCCTATTGCCTATATTGTGAATACATATAGCTAGTAGGCCAACGATAGATGCTGATACGATTGCTTACGACAGGTCTCTACCCTAAATCCTCAGAAATTCGTGACGGCGGCCGCCTAAGAGCACTCTTTTTTTTTTTTTTTGCATCCACAGTAAACGGCGCTCACTTGATGCAAAAGACAAGTTCTACAGGGCGGCCGCCGACGCGACAGTGGGTGGAGTCTGGGGGGGGGAACGTGTCACTAGAACGAGCATTATTATTTGTCGCACTAAATGGGATGTGGACATTAGGTATGCCTTGTGAACTTGGTTAGCTAAATTTGCCAACGCAATCTTGTGGGAAGTTATTCCCAACGGGCTTCCAAAGCTTACCTTAGCCAGGCTTTTGATAAATAATTTCATTTCTACCCACTTGTTAAGATGGAGTCGGAATCAGTTGAAGTCAAACGTTTTCCGTGTTCAAAGATTCGGAGTTCGAAACTGGCGCAACGCATGCGTCAGGGTCGACCTTTGTCAGTCCGACTGCACAACCCGCGATTGTTGGATGTGTCGTTTTACATTTGGCGCATGGTCGAAAACAACGTCATAATTCAAAAATAATGGGAAATTTGAGTTATGACAACCATGAGATTGCCCGTTGCCTGCTCTATATTGTGGTAAATCGACACATTTCTACCTGCAAAACTCACCACTAGAAGACAGTAAATGTCACTATTGTGCTGGCCAGTTGTTACCAACCCTTGGTGTCAACAGTGGCATATCTCAGTTCCTGTTCAGCCTTCGTGAGGAAAGGTTCTTTGTGTTTTCAAGAAAAACGTAATATTTTGTTATGTGTCAGTATTGGTGATATTGTGGCTGTTTAATATGGAATTCCTCCGTCTTGTAAATTGCCTTTTTTAGTTATGACGTTGTTCTCGCATATGAACGATATCTGAAAGCTCGTAACTGCTTTATTGTGCACCTGCGGCTATAGTCATTGATGACGTCATCTTCACGAGGCTTGTACATAGTTGATGTCATCTGCTTTGCTCTTAATTTCTCCACGTTTCGGTCCTTGACACCATACCCCCGTAAAACAAACCCATTAATGTGTCTTTTCAGTAGGTTCTGCAGATCTACTCATGCCGGTATTAAGCGAACGTTATTTTACTCTAAAAGAACAGTGGATAGGCAGTCGGAATGGCTGGAACCAATCATACGATTCAGCCAGCTGGGGTAGCCGACGGAGAGCTGACGTCATCACCGGCTGGTCAATGGGGGGTGACTGGCAGGCTGTGGGTGACTGCTGCCACCTCCTCTTGTCAACCTCGATCGTCGCAAGAAGCACCCCTCATACTCGATTGCACCCCCGGTATTGGGAGAGGTTACCTTTGTACTTCTTTCTCAAACCGACGTACTCGATATCTTTTGCCCCAACAAGCCTTGAGCCTGTTGAAATTAATACAGGATAGAAAAATCGGAAATACATATATAGAAGAAAAGAAAAAAACTGTGGGAAATAAAGAAAAACACGAAAGACCAACTGAGAAATTAAAGAAAAGGGAAACAATTTGATAAACACGGCATAAAATCTGGAAAATGTGTAACATGAAACAAAAAAATGAAAATGAAAAAAATCCTACGTAACCCTCAGATAATGCTGTCGCGGGCAGGTAGTACGCCTTTTAGGTCAGGAGCGATTAGAGCGCACTGATGCAACCGCAATAACTAATAGAGCTGCCACTGCTGCACCGCACGCTCCTGACACAGACGGCACGTTTTCTTCCCGACCGATTCACGGCTGTCCTTGTCTTTAACTGACTCTCTCTTCAACTTTAACTCATAACCTCTAACCGAACGGCCTTGCATTACTTCTCTTGGACCTGATGGGTTCCCGGTCACTTCTGTGACCATAGCCTGATTGATTGCCGACCTGTTCCCAGTAATATTAGGCGGCGAACATCGTGCGAAGATTTTCCCAATAACTATAGTGACAGTGTCTTTATGAGGAGGTGGATTTCTTATAAAGTCCTCAGAGTCCAATTTTCGCTCTGCCTTTTGGGGCTTTGTGGGGTCGCGCTGTCGTAGCAGGTTGAGCTAATGGTAACATTACAAAGCGGGTTTTGCAATCAGGGGACTAAGAGTGGGTTTACTAACGTCAGGGTAACCTCAATTGCACCACCAGTCCACGAACAAGCATACGGCCTGTGGCTCTCATTATTAATGATCGCAATACTAGGTATGATATAATATCCTTTATTACACTGCACTGTGTCAGTCTTGTAAAAATATATTTATGGTGCTGTCGTCCAACCGTGAACTCTATTGTAATCAGTGGACCAAGTTCGCTATTATTGCGGCTGCTTGTGTTTTCCTGCCCTGCGGTTAGGAAGTCGGCAAACTTAACCAACAATGACAACAGGTTCGACTCAACTTCCGGCAAAACCCTACAGTCTCACCTGAGGCCTAAACGCCGTCCCCGCAAACTTTGTTAATGTCGCGAAGTTGCCTCAAAAGAGAAGAATAATGGACTATTACGAAAGGATGAGGTCGGTAGGCTCGTGAAAAAAGTCACATATGCGAGCTCAATCACGAAGGGGGCAGTATCTCGCCAGTCAGTAGCGAATCTAGAGTCAGATTCAAAGAAATGGCTCTTTGCTTGCCAGACTGCTATCGTCTCAGAAAAATGTCCCCCGTGATTCACTGTATCCAAGCAGAGCCAGCGAGAGCACTATCACTGTCCTGATGACGCTAAACGCTCTGTGTATCCTCTCCTGTCCGGTTGTGCTGGCATAGAGTCCGTTAGGAATTGGTTAGTCAGAGGAACGGTATTAGGAAGGGTCATATTTGCGATCACAACTACCAGAGTAAGGCACTTTTGGCGTTCCAGCAGCAAAATCTCTGTTTAAATGCACTGGCCTAATTACACTAGCTCATCGACCACCTGTTACCAAGTTCAAGCCAGAGAAACCTGAAATCCCGCTCTTGGCATAAAATATCAGTAGGTACTAAGTATTGTAACTGCCCACCAAGTTACGTTCGAATGAGGTTTCCCACTCTAATCTCGCTCTTGGTATTGGCTGGTCGGAGGCAGTAGCATAAAAGTCAGCCGGCGACAGTCGAAAATAAGTGATTTCCCCGTATAACTCAATGTAAAGCCAACACTGGCTTGTTCTGGTCTCAAAAGGTCTTGCAACGTTAAGTCACCGCGGCCCTGACCATAATTGCACTACCCTTCTGTCCTGAGGTTCGTTGACAATGAGGCTAATGTTTAAGTGTAACGAAATAAGTATATACAAATGGTGGGAATATATTACACATATTTTAACCATATATAGAAAAAGTCAAAAACCTCAAAACTGCGTTTTCGAGAGATGACCTGAAATACTTGAGAGTTCGGGCAAAAATGAAAAGTTTTTTATTTGTGGACCGATTTGAACGAAATTTAGCATAGAGATGTAAAATCGGAAAAAAAAGCTTGTTTTTATCCTCGTACTTTTTCCCATTTTCGTCATAGAAAACGAGTTATTTACAGAAAACGGCTAAAGGGGGCTGGGGACAACTCTACTACAGTTTTGATTTTCGGTATCAAAAGAAGCGGAAGTTGATTTTCTATATAATGAAATATTTCGGTTCGATTTTCGAGTTAGAAAATGAGTGACAGTGCAGTTTTTTTTAACTTTCATTTTTTTAGCTTTTTGAACTTCCTTAAAACTATTTCAAAAATCAAACCCACGTTCTTTACCTCATCAGGGATCAGGGGAGACCTTGTCTCCAGTATCTAATTAATCGCTGATGGTGATACTAGGTTTGGTAAACTCAGGTGATTGCGCCGTTACTTGTGCAGTGCTCCAAGTAACGGTATGAGCTGTAGGTATAGGCCAGCTGGCCTTCGAGCGTGTAACTGGAAGGGATTAAAAATCTGCAAGGAAGAGTGGTATTTAACAGGCGGTTATTAGACGACAATTCGTGTTTATTGGTGAGGAACTAAGTACCTTCACGAATGCGTGCGTTCCTCAATAGATAACTCCCAGCTAAAACTCAGCTGAGCTTGCCACAACGGGCTTCGCAATTGCAGCAACAGCTAGCGCAAGATCAGCGTGCTAAGCCTTAGGTATGGTGGAAATGAGGAGTCTTCGGCCTGCCTCCAAGATTGGTGAGCAGGCTTCATCGTGGAGACTCCAGGGCCTACGAAGACATGCTCACTGAGCAAATTCTTAATGCACGCAGGTGTTTCACAGAGAAGCATCAGGATACACGTAGGTGTTTCACAGAAAAGCATTAGGATACACGTAGGTGTTTCACAGAGAAGCATCAGGATGCACGTAGGTGTTTCACAGAGAAGCATCAGGATACACGTAGGTGTTTCACAGAGAAGCATCAGGACACACGTAGGTGTTTCACAGAGAAGCATCAGGATACA
>LQNS02277813.1:6264605-6275647 GCA_001587735.2 Parhyale hawaiensis | reverse complement strand
CCTGATGGCGTGAAAATTACATCTGCATCATATTTTGACCTGTTGAAGGACGCCTTAATCCCATGGCTGAATTTCGTTCCTTCGAAGTTTGATTTTCATGCACGATAATGCGCATTCTCACTCTGCCTGTACTATCACAGCATTTCTGGTCTCACTGATGTTCCATGAAGAGAAACCGGTAGTTTGGCCACCGTGCTCACGTAATTTAAACCCAATTGAAAACTTCCGATTCCTGCTGAAAAGGGAAATTTACGCAGATGGAAGGCAGTACAACTCAAAATTTGTCTTGTGAGATGCTGTTGTTGTTGCAGCAGCAGGGGCAGTTTCACCTTCTGCATTAAAGAAACTAACTGGCTCAATAGATTCAAGGATTACAGCAGTTATTAAACGTCATGGGGTCATGTTGGCAAATACGACATTTTTACAGTTATGATAAACTTTTGATTAATAATTTCTTGTTTATTACATATTTTTCTCACTTGTGTTGTTCATTTTAGCTCCTTTGGTGTTATAAAATTGTGAATATTTTATTTTTTTTTTAGTAAAAATTATATTACCGCCGCACAGTGATATCAGTAAAATTCTCAAAAAACATAATTTCTGTAGAACTAGCACGATTAGTCGTTCAAAAATATATAGACACTATAAGCATCATGAGTTTAACTTTCAGTGAAATTTTCACTTAAATTCATAACCAAATAGTTCAGATCTGGTCAATTCTGTCATGAAGCTATTATTTTCATTCTTAGAGTAAGTTGGCTGTTCGCTACAGACAGGAAACAAGGCACAACTTTACTATTAAATCATCACACCAGACTGGCGACGTGGGAAAGTAGAACCTCCATGAGGTTGACGAACCCCCACGCAACCAGCCCAACGAGTGAAGAAAAAAAGAGAAAATCCGAGATCACAGAACAGCTCTGTCTCCAGATCGTTTAAAGCTGCCAATACCCGCACCAGCAAAGAGAGGGCCATCAAGACCATTCCAAACATCCACACACGATATAAAAAACGAATGAGCATACAGGCCCGGCCTGTATGGTATCCTAACGGTTCCACGACAAACTCGTGAGGAGCACCAGTATGCTGAGTATACCTCACTCGAACAAGTGGCTCCAGGAGAAAATCAGACAGTGGATGACGAAGGCAGTAATAAATTTTATACAGAAATCAGAACCCACCAACTTTGCGACGATGCGCCAGATCACAAGCCACAATATGATACAGCATGAACGCACATCGACGAACCACTTTGTCAAGCAAACACAGATGACAATCGACAGCAGAACTCCAGAATACGGAGTAGTATTCCAGAAGAGGGAGGACAAAGCAATTAAAGCAGCGACGTGTCAATTCTACCGAGCCAAACAACTTACAGGCACGCCCCATCAGACCAATTTTCTGCGATGCACGCGAGGCAACCAAACGAATGTCGGCCTCCTACGTCAACTTTAGAATAAAATTGACACCCAATATTTCCAACCAAGTCATCAACCACGGGAAGCGACACACCATCCAGTATGAGTGCAGGGAAATGGGGTCTCACAGTACGTGACCTAGACACGAGCATGGTCTTAGTCTTGCCCGCATTTAGCCTCATCCCCCACCTAGAACACCAAACATCAGCCACTTCCAAATCATGGATTCTGAAACCTCCAACCTATCATTAGGTTTATCGCAAACAGTCAGCTTAGTAACATCGTCAGCGTAACCAACAAGTAAATTTTCAACAATATCAAACAGGTCCGCTGTATATACAATGAATAACAAAGGACCCAGAACATTACTGTGTGGGACACCAGAAACCACGTCCCAAAACTCACTCCTCTTCCCATCAAGAATTAAACACTGACGTCTGTCAGATAAAAACTGACTACTAATTACCGCAAAAACTGAACCACCAACACCCATCAATCTCAGCTCATGGAGCAGCCCAAGGGGATTCACGGGATCAAAATCAGCACTGAAGTCAAGCTATACCAACCTTGCCTCATGACCCCCATCAAGAGCCAGCAGCAGCACATGAGAAATATGAAGCAGAGCATTACAAGTTGCCAAGCCCTAAGGAAAATCATACTATATTGGGGGAAGGACACCCTGCTTCTCAAGAAATCGACCCAACCTCTCATTAACTTTCGACAAAACAGGTGTAATCGAGATGGGTCTATAGTCGGAGGTTCGAGATGAAACAGAGCCTTTCGGAACAGGCCTCACAAGAGCGATACGCCAGTATTCCGGAAAAGAGCCCAGCCGTAACATCCGACTGAACACGGAAGCAAGCAGGCCAGCGAGCACATCAGTCACCCTCCGAAGAACGAGAGGAAACATACCCGATGGATTATTATTATTATTAATTATAATGAGGGTTTTCCCGCTGCATCAGAAACGAAAACTATAGTGCCCCCATAGGGTCCAGGTCAAGAAGAAGGCGGTGCACTTCAGAAGATCTAAAAGCAAAACCGGAGAACCCCGGGTCGGTATCACACGCTAAAGGAATGAGCACCTGGTCCCGACTCTGCTTTCCATCAAAGTAGCGTAACAAAAGCTCCCCTTGGCTGCGGGGTCCGCGACAAGATCATTACTGGCACCAATTAAAGGGGGACGGAAGAGCTCACACCAAGCACAGCACTCTTCAAGGTGGACCACCACTTATGTGGGCTAACAGATGAAGCTGACAACACCCTGGACCTCAAATTATACTCCCTCTCAGCTTCCTCATAAGAAGCACCAGCCCGACGCCGCTGTTCCCTGAACGCTGAAAGTCAACAGCAGACCGGCTAGTGCGCCAACGGGCATATGCCTCCCGCTTCAACTGGTGCACCCTCCTACAGTCATCAAACCAGGGCTCATCGCCTGTCCTGACCGTAATGAAGCGGGAAGGGACATAAGCGCGCACCATGTCAGAGAGAAGCCGATCCAAAGTAGACCCAGGATCAGTAGCACAACACACCAATGTAGCGCAAGGATGGCACCAGAGACGGCATCCCAATTCACTCTGGACTTCAAAAATATTTCACGCCTAACAGTGACTCTGGAGACTCGCTGACAGACTTGCAGCGTCGCAGAGAGGGTACCATGGTCCGAGAAACCAATGGGAGACGCCACTGACACTCCAACCAAATCAGAAACATCAGTCATCAGTAGGTCATGAACACCTTCCATCAAATAGGTGGGACCCTCAACCAACTGCTCACAACTAGAGGTACTCGCAATACATCTCTAACCCTTGGGCATGATTGAAGTGAACGCTTTCGTTCGACCTCATCGCACCAAAGTAAGAAACCAAAAGTGAAGAAGACATTAAGACAGCACCTGTGCAGAGGGCCCCTTCAAAGGTCCATCAGACGGGAGCAGACACAAGTCCCACGGAATGGATTGCTCACCACTATTCGGCGGCCTCCCTCGCGGAACAGCCTACCTAACCCAACAAAACAAACCTTCTCACCAGGAACTACCGCCAGCTGCAATACCCCTAAAGATAACATAGTCGACACATCCCTGGGAGGTCCTGATATTCTGACAGATATAAGACCTGCCCGCCAGAATATAATCATGTGGGCCACCACATAGTTTAGGATTGACGAATATAACTCTCCTCAAATAATGACAATATGTACCCCTAATATTGAGCTCAATACTTGCGACAAATCAAATACTTTTTCGTACATTTCATAACCCCGTCTTTCAGGAGAACTAAAGAAATGGATGCATCCCGCAGCTTACGGTAACACGAGTACTGGCCGGCATCAATATTGCACACGATTTCCTAGGATAGTTTTTGATTTGGGAGTAATCTACGATATTAGATGGAAAACATGTTCCGAATATTGTAGACTAGTTCCCGAAATTTTTTCTTGGGAATCTAGACAATTGTTGTAATGCCTATATTCATATCACGGAATCCCTGCAGGCCTGCAACACAGAGTAGACAGCCAAGTTCAGACGACGCGCAGTAGCTATCGACTAATTTCAGTGGCGAGGCAGGCAGCGTAAGTTAGCTATAGTTAGGAAGTTTAAGCTCTGTTTCCGAACAGAATGATATCACAGAGGGAAGAATAAGGGACATATAGTAGGCCGATAGATGTGGGGAACATTTGTACGAAGGTGTCCCCGCATAGGATCAACACGCAGGGGAGCAGCAAGTCGTGAAAGAAGAGGAAGAACAGAATAAAACGCGAGCAAGTAAAAGCATCAAATCGGGAAGGGAGCAAAGTAAGCACGAAAGAGAGACGTCCCAAAGGCCTAGCACATGGCTGAGATAACGTCAGCCCGTCAGGCAGCGTAATACTACCTAATTCAAGAAATCAAAAATAAGGGGTATTATAAGAAAAACATAATTAAAAATCAATGGAAAGCAGCCACTCGACACTACTGGGCAACGGAGTCTTGAGGCGATGCAGGCAGCAAGTGCCAGGACTCGGTGGTCTACCATGCAGGTATTCACCTTCTTCCTCTCTTTAAACTACTTCTTGCAACCACTATCTCTTAAGTCCATCCACTCCCTCCCTTCAAACTACTTATTGCAGTCCATATCTAACCTATACATTTTTACTGCAAATGACTCGTCAAATCGGAAGAGTCGGAGATAGTAACATTGGATGGGGCCTGGAGTCGGCCACAGCTTAACACTAGCAGTGGGAAAATAGGGCGTTCTGTTATGAATGTAAGTCAGAGTCTGTCGCCATCGAACATTTTGGGAGTCTAAATTTTCGTAGGTTTTTGAGCGAATAGAGAGTACTTACTCGGAAGAAGATGTGCGACACTGACGTGAGAGACATAATCTTGGTAGAGATCTGAAGAGAAGGCGCAGACAGGGCACTTGAGGGCTTCCGTGCGATGTTTTGATTGCATATGGCGCCCCAAAATTACGATACTTTTGCTGCAGTACTCGCAGTAGGCGCACGCGTACGGCCTGTCCTTTGAATGTTGAGCGTTAATATGAGTTACTAAAGCAGCAACAGCAGTGAACACCTGAGAACATTCAGCACATCTATATTGCGCAAAAGAACCTCGCTTGGAGTGTTTCCATTCCACCCACTTGCCATGCTTTCGAATAGCATGGTACGTTAAGGCGCTTTTACCTGATAGCAGCTGTTTGCAATCGGAACACCTCAAATAATGGGTCTCGCTGTGCCTGGCTTTCATGTGCCTCTCCAGAAGCCCTTTATGTGAGGTTGAAAATGAACACTCAGGACATTTGAATCCAACACTGGCACCAGTGGATGCAGCAGCAAAGGTAGCGATCCCATCCACTTTGTTATGGTTGGAAGAGGTCAGCGACCGCTCCAACAAGGACTTGGAAGTTAGTGGAGAGCTACCATTTCTGCATTGCTCGGACGTACGAGGCTCGCGGTGTGTGTTAGGAGTCGCGATAAACGCTGAGTCGGCGGCAGCAGCATCGGGATAAGAGGATCCGTTGCTCGCTTTGGGAGACTGCATACTGTTGCTTGTGTCCATCTCTTCTGCCCTGACATCACTGATTGAATTGCTGCCAGTGGAACTAAAGAGGTTTAGTCTGTTGATACTTTTGGAATCTGTGGCGTTGCTTTCGAGTCCTTTAGGTTTCAAAACGAAGTGCGGCTCGTCTACCTTGAGAGTAACAGATGGGTTTGTGGGACGTGTACCATCGACAACAATCTCTCCGGAACTGTTGGGCTCATTGTTGCAGCTTTGAGGCGACTCAGGGTCGGTTGACGATGTTCGCCGAGCCTCAGCAATTGCCGGGCCAGCGATGGGCACATGAGATGTTGCAGTCTGACCGCTTAATTCTCGGCCGCCTTTGTGCTCTGAAAAGCAATAAAGAAAACGTTACCTCAGTCGGATATAAATAGCAGGAGTGCACATCTTAGCATAATACGGCAATTCACCTACTGCCACTCTTTAGACTAATTATTGCAATCACTGCCCTAAACATGCATTCACTCCTTTTCTTCAAATTACTTATGGCAATTGTCGTCTAATGGTTCCATTCACTCCTTCTCTTTAAACTACTTATTGCAGTCGCCGTCTTATGGATTCATTCACTCCCTCTCTTTCGACTAATAACTATAACTAGCAGCACCCGTGGAAATTCCACAGTTAGTGAATGTTTTCGCTTACCTCATTTAACCTGAGGTAGCACTCATATTCTAGCCCAACCCGTGATTCCCGTCTGAACTGACGTACGTCGCTTATCCTCGTCGTTCGTTACACAGTCCATCTGCCCTACATCTCGTCTACCCTTTCCTAGTTTTTCGATTTCACCTCTGATTGACGCATTTGTTTTGTCAGCAAAGAATTCGTACTTTTGTCTTGATAAAGACAGAAAAATAACGGTTCATCTTGCAATGTTCTCTAAAGCATTTGCACAACCTTTCTAAACTGTTTCCCACAGTTTACACAGACCGTAATTTAGACCTCCAAAAGGTTACACGTTTCAATTCTATGTCGGTGCATCTAATTTTTTTTTCAATTTGATAACTCGTGGACACTGATCAGTAGCTTGTCATTTTTCTGCTATATCTTTATAAAAAAAAGCAAACAGATACGGTCAATTTCTCAACTCGCAAAAAGGTAATGTTTTATTCTCGAGATGTCATTGTATTTGCACAGACAACGCACTGTAATGACGGATGCTTTCCCAGCAGCACATTCGCTTAAAAAAAAAAAGACTCTAGAGCAGAGATGCCCAACAATACCCGTTCTGTTCACCTGTGGCGCATTCTGGCTACGTTACTCGCCCTATTAATAAAGTCTTCCGCTACCAACAGAGCGAAGAGAATGCTGTAAAAACTTAAAATCAGTAAGTAGATATGATACGGGTGATATGATTCACATTTGAAGTCAAAACTCTAATTTCCTTCTATCAATTATTGAAAAGCGTAACACGCGAAGGTAGGAACAACGCAATTGATATTATAGATTGCTGTCACTAAATTTTAGATCTTTCTTACACCAGACATACCAAATCAGAGGAGTCGGAGTACGTAACTTTGGATAGGGCCTGGAGTCGGACACCGGGTAGCACAAGTAGTCGAGGAAATTGGTCTTTTTGTTATAAAAACTAGTCTGTAGCAATCGAACATTTTGGGAGTCTAAACTTTCGTAGTTTTTTGAGCGAATAGCGAGTACTTACTCGAAAGAGGATGTGTGACACTGACGTGAGAGACATAATCTTGGTAGAGATCTGTAGAGAAGGCGCAGACTGGGCACTTGAAGGCTTCCGTGCGATGTTTTGATTGCATGTGGCGCCCCAAAATTATAAGACTTTTGCTGCAGTACTCGCAGTAGGCGCACGGGTACGGCCTGTCCTTTGAATGAAGAGCGTTGGTATGAGTTATAAAAGCTCTGATAGCAGTGAACACCTGAGAACATTCAGGGCATCTATATCGTGCCAAGGGCCTCCGCTTAGAGTGTTTCCATTCCACCCACTTGCCATGCTTTCGAATAGCATGGTACGTTAAGGCGCTTTTACCTGATAGCAGCTGCTTGCAATCGGGACACCTCAAATAATGGGTCTCGCTGTGCCTGGCTTTCATGTGCCTCTTCAGATGATGTGTGTATGAGGTTGAAAAGGAGCACTCCGTACAATTGTATCGACGGTCCTTCTTGTGTACGACTGCCATGTGCTTACTCAGATACTGTCTACATAAGGTTGAGAAGGAACACTCCGTACAACTGTGTCGAATTTTTGTCACGGGCGAATTTTCAGCATGAGTGTCAAGCAGCTCAAGAGAGTCAATATTGTTGCCCTTCGCTTCTCCTGAATTGCTTGATGGTGTTTTTTGGACCGGGCCCGAGCTCAATACTTTGGAAGGGGCATGTTTGGAGCTAAGCTTCTTCCTGGCAATGCACTTTAAAACGAGAGGATTGGGCCCACTTTTAAGAGATACATGGGAGACATAATCCTGGTGCAGGGTCGTGGAAAAGTCGCAGAGAGGACAAATGAGAGGGTTAGAGCAATGTTTCGTCTTGAAGTGGTGTCCTAAAAACAAGATCCTCTTAGTCCTGAAGGCACAGTAAGCGCAGGAATACGGTCTTTCCATAGGCTTCTCATGGCCACGCTTGCGAGCAACGCGGGATATCGATGCCTTGTGGTCTGGCGAGAGCAGCGAACACTCGGCGCTGTGCTTTTTCAGAAATTGCGGTTGTGAAGTTGAAAATGAACGCTCAGGACAATTGAATCCAACACTGGCACCAGTGGATGCAGCAGCAGAGGTAGCGATTTCATTCACTTTGTTATGATTGGAAGAGGTCAGCGACCGCTCCAACACGGACTTGGAAGTTTGTGGAGAGCTACCATCTCTGCATTGCTCGGACGTACGAGGCTNAGGATCCGTTGCTCGCATTGGGAGACTGCATACCGTTGCTTGTGTCCATCTCTTCTGCCGTGATATCACTGATTGAATTGCTGCCGGCGGAACTCAAGAGGTTTAGACTGTTGATACATTTGGGATCAGTGGCGTTGTTTTCGAGTCCTCTACGGCTCAAATTGGAAACAAAGTGCGTCTCGTCGACCTCGAGAGTAACAGAAGGGTTTGTGGGACGTGTACCATCGACCCCCTCTCTAGGAACAATCTCTCCGGAACTGTTGGGCTCCTTGTTGCAGCTTTGAGGCGACTCAGGGTCGGTTGACGATGTTCGCCGAGCCTCAGCAAATGCCGGGCCAGCGATGGGCACATGAGATGTTGCAGTCTGACCGCTCAAGTCTCGGCCGCCTTTATGCTCTGAAAAGCAATAAAGAAAACGATACCTCAGTCGGATATAAATAGCATGTGCACTACTCAGTATAATACGGAAACAAACTCGTTGCAGCTCAATAGATTCCTTTGTTGCTACATGTGCGGGTAGAACCAACCATTTCAACGTCTAGGTAGAAAAATGAGCTCGTAAAATTGAGAATAAAGCTCCATTCTGCTATTTCCTCTTTTTTTTTGTTACAATGAGGTGTTGGGAGTATTTTCACTGCATCTATATTCTGAGCAAGAGGATATACAGAAGGTTAAAATTCCTAAATCTCATTTTTTTTTCACAGAGTGACGCAACAACCTCTGTGATTGGAGAATAAATAAAAGAGTACGACAAGCGTGCCGCCGGAATACGCTATATTTTAGAGCGACTTACACCACACACCAATGGAATAAACCTGTAGTCTCTTGTCCGCAGGTCAGGTAGACCAAGGCTAGCCGGTATTATTGGGCGAGATTTCACCTTCAAAATCATAATGGCGAGGCGGGTGGGATGGCTAGAGCCCGCCATGCAGCTCAGCCAGCTAGCGGAGAGCTGACATCACCGGCTGCCGCCACTGCCGCTAGACAAGTAGCAGAAGTAGAATATTTTACAAGCCCATCAGGGACACAATGTCTGCATCAAGCCGAACTATTCCTGTGGTTCAACACAGACTCCTGCGCCACTAGGACGCGAAGAAGTTGCGTCTCGTTTAAACTTGGGTTGCGGAGTCGGAGGGTTCAAGGTCCGACTCCAACTCATGGCCCTCTAGAATTTCCGGCTCCGACTCCTGGTCAAGATTTTCTGACTCCCACTTCGACTCCCGACTCCGACTAATAGGTCCAACTAGTAGATATTTGATGTAAACATAAAACATGTCCAAATAATTTTTGCTAGTATAAACATATAACAAGTTGAAGATGCTAGGTGTATTGTACATATATACATACAATGATATTTTGCATCATTTGGGATAGTAAAGTGAGGACATTAAACAAATTTTTTTGTAAAACTTTTGCACCTGGTACATTATGTGAGGGGGGCATGGGGGAGCAAAATACTCAATTTTCTACCGATTGTTCTGAAATTTACATAGTGTATGTAGTTTTGAATAAAAAAAACACATTTTACTCCTACAATTTCTTTGATTTAGGCCTTAGTTTTTGAGATAATGGAAGTATATACAGTATAGAGATGCATATTTTCCAAATTTCAAAGGAATAGAACTCAATGAGTTTACATGCTACAATAAAAACAATGACAGTTTTCAAATCCTTGAAACATTAACAAAACTACTGAGCTGGCCTCTCCATTTTCTATTCTGTCAATCACTACCTAACTTAAATATAGGGGGAAATCGGTTTTGGGCTGCATTGAAAAAAAGGGCTAAAATGAAAAATCCTGCAGTATAGTTTTCTTAGGAATGCTGCAAGGATTCTAAAACTATCATTGATATTATTGTAGCATGAAAACTCATTGAGTTCTATATTCTATTGAAATTTAGAAAAAATGCATGGGTATATATTCATATATATAGTGGTTACCTCAGGTTAGCTTTGGGGCCTTAAAGAGATTTCTCGGATTCGTGAACAGGATCTCGCTCGGTAGCCTATAGTTGTCCCAAGGCAGCGCCCCTGGATCCTCTGTTTTCACGTTAGTGCATGATAGCCGGCTTAATGATAGCGTATCGAATCTTGATGTGATCCACAGTCCTGCTCGATATCTAAGGCATATAGCCTAGTATCCGCAGAGCGAGACAGCGACCGAGTCTGTGAGCTTTGGTCATCAAGACTTCAAAGCACCCGCGCAAACACGGGTTAGTAACATGAAATAACTGCTGTATTTTTTCTGTACACGGATATGCTGCCAAGGGCGGTAGCAGCAGCTGGCCCAATCCTGATCTTCCTGGGTTGACGTCCGTGAGCATCGTGGCCCACCGTCGACCCTAGCTTTGGTCATGTATGAACCCAGACTGAGGCACATTTTTTTCATTTTGGCAGTTCTTAATTTTTCTACATTCAATTTTTGAGTTCTTTGTTGAACTTTATTCCCTTCATTTTTCAGATTTCTTCTTCTTTCATTATATATTTTTCAGATTTTTCTTTCTTTGAATATTTCAGTCTTTATTTCTAATAGACACAAGGCTTACTGGGGGAAGTGGTGTCGAGGACGCCGAGCAAGGAGAGAGATCTGATAAGAGCCTCTCACGATGCCGGCACAAAAAGGCATGTGGATTGCTGCTCGCAATGACAGAGGTTGACTGGCGGAGGAGGCGGTAGCCATCCACAGCCAACCGGCCTTCCCATTCAAGAAGCTTATACGAAGGGGGGGAGGGG
>LQNS02277813.1:6227444-6242482 GCA_001587735.2 Parhyale hawaiensis | reverse complement strand
GTGGCATTTCCTCCAACTCAGGGGCTACCCGGAGCCCCAAACCCACAGCCGGCTCATACAAACAAAGAGGCGTCCGGTGGCCGGACAATGGGGGCGGCCTGATAACGCGCAGGCCACAGTGACAGCTCAAACTCGTGTGATAAACAGAAGTTTAGAACGGCCGTAAGGGAAGCAGGGAACTCCTGATTCAGTTTAGGTTGACTAGATAGTGAACCACGAGGATAGAATTTAGGCATACAACTTAACGGTACCGATACAGAATGAAACGAAAAGTTTCAAAACAAAGGGGAAGTGCCAAGCTATACTGCTTGCCGATGCTTAACTGCATGTCATCAGAAACAAGGTCTGTCATTGAGCAAATGGAGTAGAGCTGTCAGAATGGGTAGATTTACGCTCCGCTGTAAAGATCTCCTAATACGGAGAGAGCTTTCTCATGAATAGTGGTTACCTCAGGTTAGCTTTGGGGCCTTAAAGAGATTTCTCGGATTCGTGAACAGGATCTCGCTCGGTAGCCTATAGTTATCCCAAGGCAGCGCCCCTGGATCCTGTTTTCACGCTAGTGCATGATAGCCGGCTTAATGATAGCGTAACGAAACTTGATGTGATCCACAGTCCTGCTCGATATCTAAGGCATATAGCCTAGTATCCGCAGAGCGAGACAGCGACCGAGTCTGTGGGCTTTGGTCATCAAGACTTCAAAGCACCCGCGCAAACACGGGTTAGTAACATGAAATAACTGCTGTATTTTTTCTGTACACGGATATGCTGCCAACGGCGGTAGCAGCAGCTGGCCCAATCCTGATCTTCCTGGGTTGACGTCCGTAAGCATCGTGGCCCACCGTCGACCCTAGCTTTGGTCATGTATGAACCCAGACTGAGGCAAATTTTTTTTATTTTAGCAGTTCTTAATTTTTCTACATTCAATTTTTGAGTTTTTTGTTGAACTTTATTCCCTTCATTTTTTAGATTTCTTCTTCTTTCATTATATATTTTTCAGATTTTTCTTTCTTTGAATATTTCAGTCTTTATTTCTAATAGACACAAGGCTTGCTGGGGGAAGTGGTGTCGAGGACGCCGAGCAAGGAGAGAGATCTGATAAGAACCTCTCTCGATGCCGGCACAAAAAGGCATGTGGATTGCTGCTCGCAATGACAGAGGTTGACTGGCGGAGGAGGCGGTAGCCATCCACAGCCAACCGGCCTTCCCATTCAAGAAGCTTATACGAGGGGGGGGGGGGAGGAGGAGCAAACCCCTATTTTTTAATAGAAAAGCTCGGCCTCTTGCCTTATGTCGGTGGCTGTTCAAGATACGGTGACCTTGAGTAAACTAACGTCGGTTTATGCTGAATTTTTTTTCAAAGATATTCAATAGAATAAATACAAATAGTTGTGAGTATACCTATTCTTTCTTTGAACAGCTACATGAAAGCACTAAATGAGTTTATGATTTTACAGCCTTCGGGGAGCTCTTCGCCATGTACTCCCGCCATTTCAGGGTTGCCAGATGTGACAAATTAGAGACAAACTGGCTGCTTGTGGCTGATTTTTTCTTTAATAATATACTTTATACAATGAATTATGACACCATTATATCTTATCCTAAATTCAACATGTTTCTTTGCTGTATGCCCAACATATTTAGGGCACGAGCATATACATCCCAATCATTGATATCGTTCGCTGCTAAGATAACACGGATTGGGTTTGAATGCTTCAATATTACATTGCCTGCATATTATTAACATTAGAGCAAAACGGGAAGCTGAAACTACCTACTGCTAGGGCTTACCGTTTCAGATGATTCTGATATATCGGTATTTATTAAATAGGAGGGAATACTTCGAACAGTGAACCGCTGTGAAATTCTGACAACAATGATTTGATCAAGTTAGTTAATTGAACTTTTCGCCCTGATCATACGTTTTCATCCTATTTCCATGAACCATGTGACATATACAATGTGTGTATATATAGCGATTCCAAATGAGGCTCGCATAGCTTCTAACAGCAGCGTGGTGTTGAGATCGCACGTTCATGCACCTACCCTTACGAGCTCCAGCAAGTAACTGGCAGCTCAACCCTTCCCCTCACCCTCTGAGTTTAGGCCACACCCCAAAACAGCCTTATGAATAATTTGAGAGGGATGCTCCCGGACACCTGATCCCTCCCCCCTATATAAGCTCCTTGGTCCCATAGGCTAGCCAGTGATGACGTAAGCTCTGCGACGGCTGTTTTTAGCTGGATGAGCAGCGTGGTGGGCTTCAGCCATCCCACTCGTCTATCCACTGTGAATTTGAGTGGATAGACGCTCGTTCAACGATCGCTAACGTTGGTCAGCCTGACCTGCACACAATCATTATAATAGGTCTATTCTATAGGTTTATAGAGTCAAGGAGCATATCGTGGGAAACTAAAGAGCAAAGCAGATGACGTCATTGGAGGCCATACCCGCAGCTACACCAGTGGACAGTTACAAGCCTTCAAAAATATAAAATTGCACCGCGACAGCCGCGAGTCGTGGATTGGGATGGACAATAGCGACTTGGACTCTTGCGTTGAGCTTGTGTCTAACACCGACTCCTGCGTTACGCCCGTTTTGCATTGCGAAAACAAGGAAAATGTTTGGTTTCAAGTGATTCCGACTTCGACTCTTTAAACAAGTATATAGGTAAAGACGAAAATAGCATTAACACTCAGCAGCTGAGAACCAGGAGAAGGAGGAGGGCAGAGTGTATAAGGTAGCTATAGCAGATGAGAAGCCAAAACCGGAAATTGGCTAGAAATAACAGTGGGACACAATAAGCCTATTTTTCTGTAAGGAAATATATTCGGAGTCAAACGGTACTATTGTATTGAGTAGATAAAACCAACGTCTCCACAACAACGGTGATCCAACAGAGGATGAAATAAGGGACATGAAGCATCTCATGACATACCCAGACAAAAAGTGTTCTTACTACACAGGATCAAAGCGCATGGCAACAGCATATCGGAAATTAAAAGAATGAACGAAGAAATACCGAATGTATGAGTGAAAAATCGGAAAGAAGCACAGTGGGCACGGAAGACAGACGTCCCAAAGACTTAGCTAACGGCAGAGGTCACCTACAGGATCCACGTAGAGGCGCTGCTCCCTATAACAAGGTGGGCGAACCTTACCCTTAGGCCCATCCTATGCCTCCCGTGGAGGGTTAGCATTAAATATTTTGGGACCCAAGAAGTCAGAATCAAAAGCGAGCTAATACCAGGAGTATGGGTTGTGGTTAGTCCGACTTGATTCATTCGAGTCCACAGCCATGCTGATAACAGGAAACTTACCCGACCGATGAAGTTGGAGGATGTGGGTGACATATTCTCGGTACAGTGGTGCAGAGAAGGCGCAGAGGGGACACTTGAGGGCTTTAGCGCGATGCTTGGTACTGAGGTGACGCCCCAGGATTATGGGACTCGCGCTCCTGTACGCGCAGTAGGCGCAATGGTACGGTCTATCATTTGAATGTTGCACGAAATAATGCTTTACTAAAGCACGGACGGACTTGAAAGCTTGGCTACATTCGTTACAGCTATAAGGTAGCTCTGGAGTAAGTTTACTAGCAGCAACGTGATGAGAGGTAAGACTTCGTTTTTGCATTTCAGACCCAGAGTTGGCATCCGGAAGTGGTGTTTTCTTGCCATGCTTTAGAGTGAGGTGGTATATGAGATGGCAGCGATCCTTGGCCAGCAACTTGCACTCGGGACACCTCAAGTAATGGTCCTCGCAGTGTCTGGCGAATATGTGCTTCCTCAGCAAACACTTTATGGTCGTCGAGAACGCACATATGACACAAACGTAGCTAATCTTCCTACCGTTGGATGAATCAGTCATGATTAAGTTCTCATCTATTGTGCGAGAATCAGATGAAATCTCTGAGAATTTAAATACGGTTTCTGAAGCCAGCGCCTGGGCGACATTCCCATTGGAATTTATTTGAGTAATTTCTTCAGAAACACCTGGGGGACAGGGCACAGCTGTTGTTTTACCATCTGCTGGATCATTCGAGGTAATTTGAAGTTCGCTGGTAGATTCCTTTGTTGAGGGCGCATCAGACGACAGATTTGTGGTGTTAGTCGGAGGAGTTTCAAAAGACCCCATTGCAGCAGGCAAATTTTCTTCAGGAACAAGACCGTTGGAAGATATTGGCTGAGGTGCACTCCCAGCACAGTCCTGGCTGGAGCTCGGTGTATTATAAGCAGCAGCATTGCAACTCGAATTAAGCTGGCTGCTCTTCTCTGAAGAAATGATAAAAAGATTAATGACAGTCTGCGACATGAATGGATATAATGCGAGGATCCGTATCACTCGGTAACATAGTCTAATGCACTGGTTCATAAATGGTGGTTGGTGATGGCTTCTAGGATAGTTCACAAGATTTCTACAATGGGAATTACACAATTGCCGAACTAACTCTATTTCCGAACAAAGATCATTATTTGATAGGTGAAAATAATAATCCCATCAAATAATAACTGTTTGTTTGGAAAAAGAGTTAGTTTGGCAATTGGGTAATTCCCCTATATTCATGAAAGAAACATGTCTACAAAATTTTGACGGAGCTAGGTCTTTCAACCCCAAAAATGATCACTTGCTTGCAAATATTAGTCTCCTATTTCAAAAAAATGCCCTGGCAATCTTTAATCTGAAAGATATTCTTTCGTGTGCTTCATCATCTTGGTCAAAAATGAAAAGAGCCATGACATTCCGGTTGACGGTCCACGGCATAGGATGAGTTGGGAACCACTGATCTCATTAGTCTCAATGTCTGTCACAATCGATACGGAGGCGTATCACTCTTTGTTACATAAAAAATTTAGACGTCAAGCTAGTTGATAGCTTATGTTGAGTCGACGATGCAACTGAAGTGCTAAGTGGCACAATAGACTGACTTAGATAGGCGGCAGTAGACGAACCAACAGGTCCATTCCCGCACAGACACCGGGACTTACGCCCCAGCCCTCCATGAGCTAGCTGTCTTTTTAAACCTTCATGTGGATCAAGAAATGATTTTACATTTCTCTTAGTATTCCTGACTCTAGGGGGGTGTCTGTGTACATTTCTCTTTCATGGCTTTATCTTGTATTTTCCAATTCCAAATGAGGGCATTGAAAAATGTCGGGTAGAACTTTCGCAACTGGTACATTTTTTGAGGGGGGCATGGGGGGCACAAAATTATCAATTGTGGATGGATTGTTTTGAAATGTACTCAGAATATGTATTTTTGAAAAAGAAACACATTTTGTTCATGGAACTTTTTCCATTTAGGCTTTAGTTTTTGAGTTTGAGATAATGGGGTTATATATAAATATATATGTATATTTTGGAAACTACAAACGAATAGAACTCAACAAGTTTTTATGCTAGAATAATAACAATGACAGGTTTGGAATCCTTGAAGCATTCCTAACAAAACTATAGAGCTGGATTCTCCATTTTCCCCTCATAATATTTTTTTATCACAGCTCAAATCCAAATGCCTGAATTGTTTCATTTTTTCCTCTACATTTTAGTTAGCCATCGCAACGAAATAGAAAATGGAGAATCCAGTTGTGATAAAAAAAAGTAAGAGGGTAAAAATGAAAAAATCCAGCTCCATAGTTTTGTTAGGAATGTTTCTAGGATTCCAAAACTGTCATTGTTTTTATTCTAGCATGAAAACTCATTGAGTTCTATTTGTTTGAAATTTCCAAAATATACATACAGTGCCGAGACATAAGTATTTGTACAACTCTATTTTTTATGTATTTTAAAAAATTTAGGGACTGCTTTAGGATAATTAATACAGGAAGTTTCTACAACATATAAATAAAAGAATATTTAAACAGAACAGTCAAATGTGCACTTATAACAAGAAAATTTGACACAAGCAAAAGTAATGAGGGATGAAAGTATTTGACCAAAAAAAAAAATTATGACATTAGTACTTGGTGGCGTGACATTTATTGGCAATAACAAGATGGGGACGATTGGTATAGCTGGAAATTAACTTTTCACATTCACTTGATGGTATTTTTTCCCGTTCTTTCATGCAGATAACTTTTAATTCAGTAAGGTTTTTGGGACACCGTTTGTGGACACCAGAATAAAAAAACGCCACAAATTTTATATTGGATTAAGGTCCGGTGATTGGCTAAGCTATGGAAGAACATTTATTTTCTTCTTTTGAAACCATTCTTTCGTTAAATTCGCAGTATGCTTGGAGTCGCTGTCTTGTTGGAAGGTCCACCTGCGCCGTCCGTAGAATTTTTTGGCACTTGGAAGCATCTTCTTCTCTAATATTTCCTTGTACATGAAACTATTCATCTTGCCATCAGCCATCAATGATATGAAGATCCCCAACACCATGGGCAGTACAGCAACACCAGACTATGATGCTGCCCCCTCCATGCTTCACGGTGGGGATGGTGTTCTTGGGGTCATAGGCAGTACCACGTTTCCTCCATACATGCCGAGCTTCGTTTCGGCCAAAAAGTTCTATTTTAGTTTCACCAGACTATATAAGCCCTTCCCAAAACTCATTTCCTTCGTCCAGATGGTCTTTGGCAAATGTTAAGCGGCTCTTGACATGTTTTGCTGTAAGAAGAGGAGTTTTGTGAGGAGTGTAGGAAAGAATGCCAGTACGGTTCAATTCCCTAACAATAGTTTTCTTGCTGACATGCAGTCCCTGAGACGCCAGTTCACTCTGAAGGTCAGCACGAGTTGTCATGAAGTCATTAGTCACCTTACGAAGCATGTAGCGCCGAGGACGACCCATGATCTTACGCAGAGCTCCAGCTCTTAGCAGGTTGGAGACCGCCCCAGTCACTTGATGCTTGTGGACTATTGCTCCAACCGTTGAAAAAGGAACGCCCCAGTCACTTGATGCTTGCAGACTATTGCTCCAACCCTTTGAAAAATGAACATTGACACGTTCTGCTATTAGCTACTCTTCAAGTTAATCCCTCACTACGAAGTTGAATTATCCGTTTACGAGTAGCTTCAGGGATTTCTTTAACTTTGGGCATTGTAGTGAGAGTGTGCGCGACTTCAACGAGGTACAGAGAGGTAATGATTGCACCAGCTGCGGTTTGTTTACATTGCATTTTTTTTAGACGTTTCGTGAACGTTCTAGAATTATTTCCAAACTAATTTATTAAAATTATACCATTAAATATCAAAGATTCAACATCACATTTATTTTGGCATTTTTACCAACTTTTGTCCCTCATTACTTTTATTGTGTTAAATTTTCTTGTTATAGGTGCACATTTGACTGTTCTGTTTAAATGTTCTATTATATATATATATGTTTTATAAACTTCTTGTATCAAATATCCTAAAGCAGTCCCTCATTTTTTTAAATACATAAAAAATAGAGTTGTGCAAATACTTATGTCTAGGCACTGTATATATTTATATATAAACCCCATTATCTCAAAAACTAAGGCCTAAATCGAAAAAGTTCTAGGAACAAAATGTATTTTTTTTTTTCAAAAATACATATTTTGAGCAAATTTCAGAACAATCAGTCCACAATTGATAATTTTGGGCCCACTCTCAAAAATTTACCAGTGGCAAAAGTTCTATCAGACTCTTTTTAATGTCATCATATGGATTAGGAAAATACATGGTAGAGCCGAGAACAAGACATGTACAGACACCCTCCTAGAGCGTGGACTATAGACCATTATCTATCGAGTACGGCAAACCCATTATCTATCGTGTACGGCAAACTATAAAAAGTTGATCATTTGTGGGGACCTAATGAACCTAATGAATAATCTCCGTTTGTGAACGATTGAATATTTCATACATGTCATGATTTCCTACTGCTTTATTCTGGCAATTAATAAGGCAACTTTATTCTCCAACAAAAATCTTTTAAATAAACACCCACAATTAGATCATATTTGGTTTATTTTTTACCCAGGTGCCTAATGTACAGTACATCGGGAGTCTTGAACGCTGAACTTAATGAACACTTGCCAAATTTCCTTGCATTTTCTCGCAACACGTTTCTAGGCCTATCAATGTTGTTGAGTTCCCAGAACGCTTTGTCAGCAGAATGCAGGAAACAAACTTTGCTCATGTATAGTCTTTTTTTTGCTGATTTTGCAATGAGTGAATTGTATGATCTCCTTTGCTTTATTCCTTTCGAATGTTGTCCGGTTATAAAACTTAAGAATAAAGTGTGTGAAAAAAGCAAGCCAAAATGACTTTCCTGTGACTAAAAATTTGCCAAAAAATATTGATAGTAAAATTTACTTAAGCAATGTGTAATAAAAATGTTGTTTAGTGTATAGAAATACCATACTGAATCGACTATTACGTAAATTCAAAGAATATTGTTACAAACAAAGGATTAATGAATGTAGTCAGTAGTATCACAAAATATGGCAAGATCTAAATGAGATTTCAAGCAAAAGACTAGATCTAAAAATCTCTCTATTTAAATGGAAATGAGCTGAATCAGCTAACTTTCTTCACCTTTAATGCAAAGACTCTTGTACAAGACATTCCCGAACAATCTGTGAATCTTTCCATTAGTACTAATTATATTCAGGATATTTGTGTCTTGAGGCATACTAATCCCCATGGAACGAATATTCAAATTATTTAGCAGTAAACGTTGTAACCGTGATGAAACCCAACCTCTTTATCTCACGAAAATCATAATTTACATAGTTAATCAACTTTGTTACATCTTCAACTTGTGTTTCGAGACTGCTATTTACCCAATGTTCTAAAGCATGCTCGTGTTATACTGTATCTATATTCAAATCATGTAATTCTAATGATCTAGCAAATTTGCGACCAATATCAACGCTGTCAACATTCAACTAAATACTTGAAAATTTAATTCACTCCAGATTAACAGAGCTGCTAGCTAACTGATGATGTGATTTCCGGCCAAAAATTTTGATTGCATGCAAAATCTAATAATACATAAGCGACATTTCATCTAATGACTGACTCCTTAGTGTTTTCATGATAAATCGTACGGAGGTGCCTCTTCCTCGACTTGAGGAAAACCTTTGATACAGTTGATAAATAGTTGTCGAAAAATTTAACACTACGGTATTCGAGGACCAGCGAATGCATTATTGGCAAGCTACTTATCCAGCCGAGACCAATATTTACTATGCAACACTGTGAAATCTCAAGTTTTGCCTAATAAACTGGAGTGCTCCAAGGAAATGTGTTCGGACCGCTGCTCTTCATCTTTATTAATGATAAAACTACTCTTAGCATGAAGTGTGCTCTGTTTACAAATGATGCAGTGTTTCATGCTAATATATGCAATATTTTCTCAGCCATAACCAATATATATTCAATATATTTTACAAAGGATTTAATAGAATTCTCCACGTTTCTAAAAAGACATTTCTCTTCATTGCTGATTTTAAAAAGAACAATTCTAGAGTAACAGTAGGCGCATGCTATATAAAACACAACGTTTCGGCCCATGAAGATATAACTTAGCCAATGTTATTCACTCCATGTTCTCGTCCTGAATTACCGAGGATTCACTTCAGTGGTAAAGAATTGGAATGGGTGTTTGAGTTTCAATATCTTGGTTCAATTCTCGATGATGAACTTAGCTTCAGAGCCCACATTGAAGAGGTAGGTCGGAAGCTCAGTAGAGTAACTTGAGTTCTTGGTATATTATATGCAGTGTCTATGTCAAACGTGATTCTTAGAAACAAATTTATTATTCATTAGCTTTTTCGAAATATCATCAAGGGTGCAGCCCCTCACTGTTATACTCAGAAATTAGAAGTTGTACAAAATAAGAATAACAAGAATGCTTCGTGTTCAACGAGACAGAAATAACATACCGTTGATAAATCATAGTGATGTGTACCGTGAATTACAAATATTGCAATTTCAAAAGGTGTATAACTATTCACTGCTTGCATTTTTCCATTCACTCATACATGACCATACTCACATCTTTCAACAATATTACCGCTCACTCATTCACCAACAAAATTCAAAAATTAAACGTTCCATTCTCAATCTTCGAAACGTGCGTGTTGATGTAAACTATATTTCAAAGGACGTCTTTAGTTAATAGAATACCAACGCCTTAATTAGATCCGAAATCGAATAACGCTTTAACAATGCGGTATAAAGATTTTGTCAAGCAATTATACTTGCTTATTATTACTTGTTCCCAAAGAGTTTTTCAACTTTTAAATGGGTTATGCAGATACATTATTGTATGTGTATTGTAATTGAATGTCGTCAAAAACGTAGACATTGTAACGTATATCTATGTGTAACAAACCTATCATGTTAAGCACTGTCAGAGCAAAGCCACACCAAGTAAGATGGGCCACAAAAATGAGATGGGCCGTGACATTTGGCGGTTTGGTTGGCAGTCCACGACATGGGATTGTTGGGAACCACTGACCTCATGAGTTATGATAGGCACTGTCAGAGCGATGCCACATCACGTATTTGAAGTGGACAAAAAAAAAAAATAAATAAATAAAAGCTGTCAATCCCCCTCCAATATTGCATCCATGCAACCAACGAACATACATCACATAGTAACGATGATCTCACCACAATACGTTTGTAAGGACTCATTTTGCTAAGGTAATTCAACAGATCCAATTGAGAACGGCTGGCTTTGCATAATACCGTACAACGCAGAAACGAACCTAATATCCAGTAGTACTATAGAGTATGGCACTTTATTACGCCACAGAACTAAATACTTACTACTGGACCGATGATGTTTGCGATGGACGTGGGTTACATAATCTTGGTGCAGGTCTGTAGAGAAGTCGCAGAGGGGACACTTGAGAGCTTTCAAGGGATGCCAATCCCTGAAGTGGAGCCCCAAAAATACGAGACTTTTACTCCTGTACGCGCAGTATGTGCACGGGTACGGCCTGTCCCGTGAATGTCGAGCGTTACTGTGAGTTACAAGAGCGAGGGCGGTCCTGAAGGCCATATCACATTTAGAACACTTGTGCTGTTTCTTTCGAATATCTTCTTTTGCAGCTAAACGACGCCGGGGGGATAGCTTCCCCTTCCGCATTTTGGAGTCCGGTTTGGGTTTCTTCGGGGTACTTTTTTGGCCATTCTGTTTGCCCCCGGGACTCAAGTTCTGGTTCTCGTAGTGCACGGTAAATATATGCCGTTTGAGAGAGCTCCTCGATATTGTGAAGAAAGAACAGAGTGCACAGTTGTACCTAATTCTGGCAGAATTGGGCAAATCAGTGCATTTGGCCTTCCCATAAACTCTAGATGATTTTAACGAATTCACCGATAGCATCTCGTCAGAACATCCATGGAGTTCATTATCGCGGACTTTCTGAGGTGTACTTGGAAGAATCGTTGTGGGCGTAACTAAAGGAGACGTTGTGTCCACTTTTTCCGAAGTATTGGGAGAATTTGACGTAGCTATAGAAGAGAGTGTAAAACTGTTATTGTTGCTTATCGTATTGTCCTGATGTACATGTGATGCATCCGACGAAATAACTAATAATACCTCAGGATCATATCCAGAATCATACAGAGAACAATGTGTAATGCTGGAGTCGTAGGAATCAAAGTCATTGTCTGCAGCATTTGTTTCACTTATGGTCGAGGTCGAGTTTGTCACTGCGAATGTATCAAAACAAGTTTGTCTGGCAGCATCATGCAAGTTCCAATCACTGTTTGCATTGCGTCCTCCTGACTTCAAAACACATTTTGGATCAACTTCCAGATTATCTGACGCGTCGTGGGTTTTATCAGGAGACGGAATAAGAAGGGTTTCTGGAGCACTTTTGTGGGGCATGATGGCGTTTTGCTGTGAAGAGAAAATCGTGCCACTTGCAACTGAAAGGCGGCCCACACGCTGATCCTCTCCAGACGACATATTGGATGGAAAAGACACTTCTGAACATTCCCTATCGGGCAGAAATGATACCTTTTCATACGACTTCTTAGGTGGAAGAGGAATTTTATCCAGTGACTTATTAGGTACAAGAGAAATTCTATCTGGTGACTTATTAGGTGCAAGAAAAACTTCATCGGGTGACTTATTAGATGGAGGAGAAACTTCTTCAGATGACTTACGACTTGGAAGAGAAAAATTCTCAGATGACTTATTACGCGGAAGAGAAACTTTATCAGAAGATTCATTGGGTGGAAGAGAAATTTCCTCAGATGACTTATCCGGTGGAAGAGAAGCTTTCGCAGGTGACTTATTAAATGGAGGAGAAACTTCTTCAGATGAAAAATCAAGCAGCTGTTCAGCCTCAAGGAGCAGATTTTCCAAATATTCAAGATCAACGTCCAGTGCCTGCTCCGAGTCAGAGCTGGACCCTAGTGCTGGTTCCAGCTGAGGCGCACGAGGAGCTGGTCCAGCGACAGGTTCTTGTGGAGTAGTAGCTTCGTCATCGTTGTGATCTGAAACAACACAACATAAAAAATTATATTTATGAAAGATCTGGAATAAAATACAATGTACAATAGAATATGCAACTTGTAGCAAACAGCGTTTTGGAGTCAGATGGGCAATGTCTTACCAATGGGATTTTTCAGTTTAATATTTCGACTCCTTAGACGGAACAATACTCGCCCGACGATGTTAGAGAAAGACGTGATCTTGGTAACAGAGCACTTACTCGACGGATGTTAGTGGAAGACATAATCTTCGTAACGGAACTCCCATCCAAACAATGATGACTGGGAGACATATATTGGAAACAGAATGCTTCATGGTATCATTTCTGACCTCGGCAACTTTGCTTGCTAGCCTGGTGAGACGACATCAGGAGATCCAAACTCACTTGTTCACTATAGTTTAAAATTCTCCATTTTCGTTTTTCATTTGATTAAACATTCTTTCTTTATCACAACATACAACCAGTTCAAATAAAATGTTGTGAAACATATATAAACTTTCTAAGATAAAGTTCTTCAATAAATGTTCTAACTGCCAAAAATTTCACGCATACCTAACTACAGTATGTATATACACTAGCAGGTAAAATAAGAGAACGATTTCCATTATTTGAAAATAAGGTTTAACTATGTAGAGTAGGTCAATGAATCTTTTGATGGGGCCTTAAGGAAAGTACTTAACATATTTCTACAAAATATCAGGACAAACATAACTATATTTAATACATTAGAGCAATCTGCTCTACTATCTGCTAGAGGTTCAGGTTCCAGCCCTGAACTTGATGTCTGCAGCCCCACTACTACAACACCGAAGAGGTCTGGTCAGCAACAGTGATCTCTGGAGGCCCTTTAGGCCTCTCAATCTGCTGCACCATATTATTACTATTATTATTATATTATCATTATATGTTGTATCCCAACTTGCTGTACGACTCAAGCTCTGTGTACTGTACTTCATCGGCTTGTGCTCCCTACGCCTCTGTCTCTGGCCCCACACATCTGACTTCGCATGAGCTTCCTTTTTTCTTACCCGCAGCAGCTGTACTCTCCACTGCGCCACTGGCAGTCTTGTGATGGTGTCCTTAGCGATGAAGGCAGCCAGAAGACTGGGCACCGACAGCCAGCCACGAAGAGCTTCTACGATTGTCTTTTCATTGTACCCTGCCTCTAACCACGATTGTAGGCTAATTTGTTTTTAATATAATGAATACTTCAGCGCCACTTTCATTCAGCGTGTCGGTTCGCTCATTCCCTGTGACTGCTTTCAAAAGCAACTCACTACAAAGGACCACCCCCACTTGAACTAAAAATTCGAGATCTAACTCTTAATCTCCGCGTCGCAACACTCGTACACCCCAGGCGCTCGAGTCGACTTGTTCTCCGTGACTCGAGTCTACAATTATTTTATTAAAACTTCACGCTTGAGCTCCCACGGACAGGTAATACAACCCAAATGACGCATCTTGCAACACCGCTAAGCCCAAAACGCAGCTAAAGGAAACCATCAACCATCAACCAAACCATAAACGCCTGCAGGCCAATACGACGAAAAGCCGACGCCGCAACAAATTCCAAACCTTAGCCGACCAGGGCACGAAGCACCAACATAACAGATTAGTTCGACATCTGACAGCCTCCAAAGTGAAAGAGTGCGCTTCGCACGAAGCACGAGTCTCTCTCTCCCAAAAACCTTGAGGGCAGAGAAAGAAGAATAGAACCAACACCTCTCAGTATTGTACACCTTATAAAACATACATAGCTGTGCTACTCTTCTCCTGTGGGACAGGTTCACTAGATCATTATCAGCGCACAGCCGGCTGGCTGAACTAACAATTCGGTCCAACAGACGAAAGTGAGTGTCAGCAGCTGAAGCCCAGACCGGTGGGCAATACTCTAACACAGGCAGCAAAAAATGCATAAAACATCTGGGGGCGACCTGACTGTCACCAAACACAGAATTCATCTTACGCACGAGCCCAGTCTTAGTGGAAGCACGTGACACTAATCTCCAAATATGCAGCTCAAAAGGAAGCTTATCATCAAAGACAACACCAAGAATCTCCATGGAGCCAGACTCCTGAAGCAAAGTGTCATCAATCTCCAGTTTGGGATGCCGTGGTACAAGTGTCTGAGACAGACTGATAATCAGAGCTGAGCATAGATACTCAAAAATGTATCTAGATACTAGATACACCCTTAAAATGTATCTAGATACAGATACAAGATACAACTTTACAAATGTTACTAGATATAGATACTTAAAAGAAGTATCTATAGATACAATTCTAGATACTTTTATTTTTAAAACTGAAATAATAGTTTTACTAGTTCATATGGTTAAAAATGATACTGTTGTACAGTAGATTAGTAATTACAATAATAATGACTGTTGCACATTTACTTCCGGCAAAGAGGCTAAATAGTTGATCACATTCGTTTGTGAAAAAATACAGCTGGCAAAAGAAATGGGCAATGTCATTGAAGTTTCGTAGTCAATAGGTATAGTGACTTTTTTGCAATAACATTCAAATGCAAAGTATAATTTAGGCCGTATATTTTGGTGGATGTTACCCCAATTCCAAGCAAATCTTTAATAAACAAAATAAAAGAAGGCTTCT
>LQNS02277813.1:6216518-6227270 GCA_001587735.2 Parhyale hawaiensis | reverse complement strand
GCAATAACATTCAAAAGCAAAGTATAATTTAGGCCGTATATTTTGGTGGATGTTACCCCAATTCCAAGCAAATCTTTAATAAACAAAATAAAAGAAGGCTTCTAAAAAAATAATAGAATAGTGAGCCAACGTGACAGAACATGTTCAGGGTTGTCATCTCTTGTTCGCTTAGTAATCGGCTTTATCATTATTTTATGAACCTGAATATTATTGTATTTACAATATTTCATATATAATAATAGGTATAGTTTATTATTATCTAAAAAGTATCAAAAAAAAAAGTATCTAGATACTTGTATCTAGATACAGGCAAAAAGTATCTAGATACTACATTTAGATACATTTGAAATGTATCTACAAAAAAGTATCTAGATACTGCCCAGCTCTGCTGATAATCATTGATTTGGTCTTACTGGCATTCAGCTTCATACTCCAGGCCGAGCACCATGCACTAATGCGTGACAAATCTCTATTCAGAGACTGAGTGACAGCATCACGCAGGTGAAGAGCAGGTATCACTACCATGAAAGTGGAGTCGTTAGCATAGTTGGTCATCGTGTGTTGAACTGTGTTCAAGCAAAGAGAACATGTCACTAGTATAGAGAACGAACAACAGCGGGCCAAGCACACTGCCCTGTGGACCACCCCGACTGAGGTGTTCAAAACGCTGTCAACAGACACACCTGCGTTCACTCAGAGACAAAATTGCGAATGATTGACAGAACCCTGCCACCCACACCAAAAAATTGCAGCTTCTATAATAGACCCCTGTGGTTAACCCTGCTAAACGCAGCGGTTAAGTCCAACTGGACATGGCGGGCCTCCGACCTTCAATCCAGCACAGACTGTAAATGGTGTGACACTGACAACAGAGCGTCACAACAACCCAAGCCAGTTTTGTATGCGAACTGACCAACAGGCAGCAACTCCGTAACCTCAGCAAAACGACCAAGCTTACCAGCTATCAACTTCTCGAACACCTTCGACAAAATAGGCGTCAGTGTGATAGGTTGATAGTTGGCAACAAAGGGCGACACCAGACCCTTGGGAATGGGAGTAATATTACCAGTACGCCAACAGTGAGGAAAATTTCCCAACTGTATCAGGCGCCGGAAGATCACTGCTAGCTTGGGGGCAAGAAAGTCAGACAGCTGCTTATAAAACAAAGGAAACATGCCCACCGGGTCCCCACTTCCATACGGATCAAGACCCTCAAGCAGCACCTCGATTGCACCAGATCTAAACGCCAAAGAGGTCAAGCGAGGTTCAGGGCGGCACAATGAGGCAATGAGAACACATCTCTGCTCTGCTTTCCATCCAAGTGAGCCAACAAAAGCTCCGCCCTAGCCAAGGAATCAGTAATGATACCTCCACCGGGATCAACAAGAGGCGGCAACGAAGGTTCAGCACCGAACACTGAACCCTTTACTTCACTCTACCAACGATGTAGACGGACAATACGCAGCAGAGACTCACTGGAACGCTGGCTCAGACGATGCTGTGCCTCCTAATACACACGCTTAGCCTCGGCCCTACTATCAACATAGGTCTGCTACAACGTGCGGTCTCGCGAACGCCGCAATGCCTTCAAAAGCTAACCTACACAGTCGTCAAACCAAGGCTTATCCCGAGACCTCACAAGAATAGTCCTCTTAGGGACAAACCTCTCCAAAATGGACACAGTGAAGTCGTTGAACTCAGAGACAGGATCCTCGCTGTAAATGAACCGAAGCCAAGGTAACGCCCTTAATGCCCGAGTAATAGCCACCCAATTAGGCTTTCTCTTGACAAGGCTTGCTCTTAACAAACACCACTCTCCTGGTGTCTACCACAGGAACAACCTGGTTCAGGTCCAATGACACAGCAAGATGTGAGTGGTCTGTAGAGCCAGTAGGAGAGCCAACTGTTACCGTCATCAAGTCCGGGACATCAGTCGTGACGAGGTCGAGACAGTCACCAGAAAAATGCGTGGATCCACGACCAAGCTGCACACAATTAGACAAGGTGCAAAAGTCAAACGCAGTCACACCATGACAATCGGCGATGCAGATCCCAACAAGTCCCTGTGGTGTGCATCAACATCTCCCACGAAAACAAATGTTAACTTAGGATCCGTGCTCTGGATCGAGGCAATCGCCGTCAACAAAGTCATAAAGAGAATCATCATTTGCAGGGCTACGATATAAGGAGAATAAATAAAAATTATTCAGTCGGCCACACACACTTACAACAATGATCTCGTGACAGGCGCATTCGTGCACTGACTGCCGGTTAGTGCAGAATCCACTCCGGATATACACAGCCATTCCATGGAATCTAAGCCCGATCCCAAAAAAGTACTCAATCGCAAACAGAAACAACGGGGAAACCTAGCGCACAACATAACTCTAACATGCCTCGCCACACACTGCGCAACGATCGAACGCAATAGCAACAGACAAGCAGCTCTTTCTCCATCAATAATACTCATACCATAGGACTGGGTAAAATCCCGAGACAACAAAGCCAATGGAATGCTAGCTATCAGCGCTTCAATTTAGGAAAGTTGGACTAATAAGCAGGTACCTTACGTTGCCCGTGCTACATCACTGAACAATAATATGAAAACACAGATATTAATTTGAATTTACTAGGATGCACCATAACTCCAGAGGAAATCATTTTAATGCATTGCGGCATTTTACCGAACTTACTATATGCGAAGCCAATCTTTACCCATACTGTACACAAAAATATTGAAGGAAGATGCAGTCGTTTTATTGCAAAAACATACTGATTTCTTGTGTTTGCGCATAGATTTTTATCTTCAAGATATTCTAAAAACAGCCCATTGTCACCTTTTCCATATTTTTTGCACAATCATTCCTTTCTTGTTCATATTACTTTCATAAACACACGCACAAGAACAACATTAGCCAAGCTTGAGGTTTCCGAGTGACGTTTAAGAGCGAGATGCGCAGAACAATCGTAAGCTGGTCAAGCGCTAGGGTTACTTAGTAACTTTAACGTTATAATACCATGGACAACTTACCAGACCGATGATGTTGGAGAGAGACGTGGGAGATATAATCTTGGAAACAGAACCCTTACCTGACCGGTGATGTTGCTGAGAAGCACGGGAGGTGTAATCTTGGTACAGGTCTGTAGACTCAATTTCTACTTGCGGCAATTCTTCAGATACTAGATTGCTAAGGGATGTTTGCTGGACCAGGTCCGAGCTGGGCACGTTAGGAATCGGAGCTTTGCACTTAGTTACGTGCGAATTATAATCTTGGTACAGGTGTGTAGAGAAGGCGCAGAGGGGACACTTGAGAGCTTCCGTGGGATGTTTTATCTTGAAATGGCGTCCTAAAATTAAGGGACTTTTGAACCTGTACGCGCAGTAGGCGCACTGGTAAGGTCTATCCTTTGAATGTTGAACGTAATTATGATTTAGTAAAGCACGAATCGAACCGAAAGCTTGACTGCATTTATCACAGCTATAATGCAGTTGCAGGGAACATCCCTTGGCAGCAAGTTGACTTGAGGTAAGACTTCCTTCTTGCATTTTTGACCCTTGATTGGGACCCTGAAGTGGTGTTTTCCTGCCATGCGCTAGAGCGAGGTGGTATGTCAGATCACGGCAATCCCTGGCCAGCCACTTGCACTCGGGACACCTCAAGTAATGGTCCTCGCAGTGTCTGACGAATATGTGCTTCCTCAGCAAAGATTTCTTGGTCGTCGAGAACGAACATATGACACAAACGTAGCTTATCTTCCTACCGTTGGATGAATCAGTCATGATTAAGTTCTCATCTATTGTGCGAGAATCGGATGAAATCTCTGAGAATTTAAATACGGTTTCTGAAGCCAGCGCCTGGGCAACATTCCCATTGGAATTTATTTGAGTAATTTCTTCAGAAACACCTGGGGGACAGGGCACAGCTGTTGTTTTACCATCTGCTGGATCATTCGAGGTAATTTGAAGTTTGCTGGGAGATTCCTTTGTTGAGGGCGCATCAGGCGACAGATTTGTGGTGTTAGTCGGAGGAGATTCAGAAGACCCCACTCCAGCAGGCAAATTTTCTTCAGGAACAAGACCGTTGGAAGATATTGGCTGAGGTACACTCCCAGTACAGGAGTGGCTGGAGCTCGGTGTATTATAAGATGCAGCGTTGCAGCTTGAATTAAGCTGGCTGTTCTTCTCTGAAGAAATGATAAAAAGATTAGTGGCACTCTGGAACAGATGAGTAAAAATAAAACATATATCTGTATATTTTGATGGGGTGTACCATAATCCCAAGCCCTGGTTTTTATTTGGTGGTTCCTGATTGGTTTAGTTTGATCCACAGGATTTTCAGTGCGTTCGTCAACACACTAAAATTACTTTATAATTGTGACATTAGCTGCTAGGTCTTTTATTACTAGAAAATGGTTATTCGTTTTACAATACAGTATCGGTTCTGTTTAAAAAAATGTGCTGACAATTTTTAAGCGGAAATGCTTGTTAGGTGTATAATATATATAGCCTACTTCATATACAGTGCCTAGACATAAGTAGGTATTTGCACAACTCTATTTTTCATGTATTTTAACAAATTTAGGGACTGCTTTAGGAAAATTAATACAGGAAGTTTATGTAACGTATATATAATAGAATATTTAAACAGAACAGTCAAATGTGTACCTATAACAAGAAAATTTAACACAAGTAGAAGTAATGAGAGATAAAAGTATTTGACCAAAAAAATTATGACATTAGTACTTGGTAGCGTGACCTTAATTGGCAATAACAGCATGGAGACGATTGTTATAGCTGGAAATTAACTTTTCAGATTCACTTGACGGTCTTTTTTTTCCAGTCTTCCATGCAGATAACCTTTAATTCAGTAAGGTTTTTGGGACACCAGAATTAAAAAGACGCCACAAATGTTCTATTGGATTAAGGTGGTGATTGGCTGGCCATGGAAAAACATTCATTTTCTCCTTATGAAACCATTCTGTCGTTAAATTCGCAGTATGCTTGGGGTCGTTGTCTTGTTGGAAGGTCCACCTGCACCGCCCGTAGAATTTTTTGGCACTTGGAAGCATCTTCTTCTCTAGTATTTCCCTGTACATGAAACTATTCATCTTGTCATCAGCCATCAATGATATGAAGATCCCCAACACCATGGGCAGTACAGCAACACCAGACTATGATGCTGCCCCTCCATGCTTCACGGTGGGGATGGTGATCTTGGGGTCATAGGCAGTACCACGTTTCCTGCATACATGCCGAGCTTCGTTTCGGCCAAAAAGTTCTATTTTAGTTTCACCAGACTATATAACCCCTCCCCAAAACTCATTTCCTCTGTCCAGGTGGTCTTTGGCAAATGTTAAGCGGCTCTTGACATGTTTTGCTGTAAGAAGAGTTTTGCAAGGAGTGTAAGAATAAATGCCAGTACGGTTCAATTCCGTAACAATAGTTTTCTTGCTGACATGCAGTCCCGGAGACGCCAGTTCACTCTGAAGGTCAGCACGAATTGTCATGGGGTCATTAATCACCTTACGTAGCATGTAGCGCCGAAGACGACCCATGATCTTACGCAGAGCGCCAGCTCTTGGCAGGCTGGATACCGCCCCAGTCACTTGACGCTTGTGGACTATTGCTCCAACCGTTGAAAAAGGAACGCCCCAGTCACTTTATGCTTGCAGACTATTGCTCCAACCGTTTGAAAAATGAACATTGACACGTTCTGCTATTACTCTATAAGTTAATCCCTCACTGCAAAATTGATTTATCCATTTACGAGTAGCTTCAGGGATTTTTTTTCTTTGGGCATTGTATTGAGAGTGTTCGCGACTTCAACGAGGTCTAGAGAGGTACCTAATGATTGCGCCGGCGGCTGTGGTTTGTTTACATTGCATTTGTTTCGAGACGTTTCGTGAACGTTCTAGCATAATTTCCAAACTAATTTATTCAAATTATACCATTTAAAACATCAAAGATTCAACATCGTATTTATTTTGGTCAAATACTTTTGGCCAACATTACTTTTACTTGTGTTAAATTTTCTTGTTAGCCTATAAGTGCACATCTGACTGTTCGGTTTAAATATTCTATTATATATATGTTATATAAACTTCCTGTATTAGTTATCCTAAAGCAGATCCTGAATTTTTAAAAATACATAAAAAAAAGAGTTGTGCAAATACTTATGTCTAGATACTGTAGATAAAAAATAATATGGTCCATGGATTTTTTTTTTTTTTGGTCGGGTAGTGGTCCACGGCCTGGGACGAGTTAAGATCCACTGACCCATTAAGTTATTGAAAGCAAGGCCCTACCACATTAGAGCCACATCAAATAAGTTAGGCAATCAGAAAACGAGAGCTGCCGGTGGCAGCAATGAGACGTCCTGTCCTTGATAATGAGCCATGCTCTCATACCCCCAGTATTGTAACCATGCATTCCATTCTAACGATAGCACATCCAGGCCTCCTCGGCTTTTCAGTGCAAGGTCTTGGCGCAGTTATTGAAAACTCTCGACCAGCGAGAGAAAGAGGGAAAGACAGACGTTCATAAGTACTAAGTGTGTTAAGTGTAATCTAAGCGACTAAATTGAAGAGGAATAACTCCACATAATACAGCACTGCAGGGCGAAGTTAATAATTAGTCACAGTCAGTGGTTTGAGCCTCCGTTTGTGCACGAAAACGTCACAGAGGAAGAACGGTCATATAGTGCGTCAATAGACACGTGGAATCTATGCACGAGGATGTTCACAAACAAGATCAAGGCACATGGGACCAGTACGTAGGCAAAGAAGAGGAAGAACAGATGTAAGACCAGTAGGAGTATGAAATTGGAAGGATGCAAAGCGGGCATGAAAGACAGACGTTCTGAAGGCATAATTAATCGCTAAGGTACTTTACAGGGGTCTCTCTGAGGTCACAGCTCCCCATACAATGAGATGGGTGAACCTATCCTATGCCCATCCATCTTATATCCCTGAAGGCATGACGAACCTAACATTCTGTATTGCTTATGGCACAATTTGTACAACAGAGAATGGAATGATGTTAAAATGAATATTTCTCAGTGGGAGCGGAGGGCAGAGCACTTCTGTCGGCAGCACCAGCCCTGCGTCAGTTCCCATTATTATTATAACAGTGGACCCGCGAGTGAAAAAAACATTCACGCAATAATCGATATGTTTGCTTAATATAGGCCGGTGCAGAATTTTCTCTTCTCTGATTTGCTTCGTTCTCCGTTTCTTCACTAATTTTTTATTGTGCTCTCACCATTAGATTCCCTCACCCGTTCACGCCCATCAGGAGCTAATGTTCTCATCTGTAACCTTTCTGCTTCAAGACCTTCTTGACACCGTGTCACATAGACGCATCATCTTTCTCCATTGGTAGCATGTCCTTAAGGATGCAGAAGTCCCGTTCTTTTTTCATGTTCCTTATCCAGTCTCCTACTTCCACGTGTGTCTTCTATAGTGAGAGGTAGAAGTAAAATTTATAGTAAAACGCTACAATAAACTTGAAAGCCCTAACAGTAGGCTTATATGCAATGTGAGCGTACTGTAGCCATGGTACTGTCTAACAAACTCAAATACATTTGTGCTTCGTTGGTTGGAAGAAATTTGGGCATATGAAGCAAAAACTGATCTGTCAAAGAAAGACAGCAAACTGGAAGAAAGAAGTGTCTGCTGACTTCGTGACTGCTGCGTTGATCATCTACTGAGTTTACACGTCTTGACCCGAGAGAAAGAAGTGATGAAATCAGAATCTTTGTTTCGATTTTAAGAAGTGTTTCATGCAAGAAGTACATTCAGATAAAGGGACAAGGAACCACTTTTGCCATTTTGTGCAGCCTGGTTATCAATCTCCCAAAAAACACCACGTAATTAAAAAATCGGCAACCTGGCCTATGTTTTCCTATTTCCTAAAGAAGTGGACACAAAATAAATGAATAAAAACACGAAGTATATTATTACATTAGGTTTGCATAGTTTAAGGCTCCGTCTCCACAATGACGATCTAACGGAGAGAAATAGAAAGCAAGGGACATAAAACAGTCGATAGAAACGGGAAACCCATGCAAGAAAGTCTTCCACACAGGAACAAAGCGCATGAGAACAGTACATTAGGAAAGAGAGGAAGTGTACTAGTATTCTCTTTGTTTAAGCCTACCTACCCACGGAGGGCACTGTGATCCAAAAAGAGGAAGAAAGAAGGGACATAAAGAATGCCTAGAGAAACATGGAGCCCATGCACAAGTCATCGCGCATGGGAACAACAAGCTGGGAAAGAAGAGGCAGAGCAGCACAAAGCATTATCAGTAGGAGTAGGAAGATGGTAGGAAGCACAGTGGGCACGTGCGACAGACGTCCCGAAGGTCGGGCTGATGTCTAAGGTAACCTCTACAATCCCCTGGGGCGAAGCTCTCCATAATATATGATGGGCAAACTTAACTAACCTAACCCTATGACCCATTCTATGCCCCCTGAGGGGGAAAGAAGAAAAAGAACAGAAGCATGAAAGATCTGTTAAGAGTATGAAATTTGAAGGAACTAAAGTGGACACAAAAGATGGACGTTACAAAGGGCTAGCTAAGGGCTAAGGTAACCTACAGGGTCCTCTGGGGTTACTGGTCCCCATAACATAGGATGGGCGAACCTAACACAATGGCATATGGCCCATCGTACACCCTCTGAGGGGAACGTCAGGTCCCAACTCCGAGGCGCATATATGTTCATATACTGTATATTGGACATGGCACCTAGCTACATGTTCATATATACAGTAGCTACATGGTAATTATATGTTCATATACAGTATAAAAGTTTTGAGCATAACCCTCTTTATAGACAGATTTAGGTACTCTTTTGTTTTTCACCCTCTCAGAGCAAAATTCACTGCATTAGCAGAAAATAAAATTCAATTAGCTATATTTCCATGACGGATATACCAAATTCCAGGATGAAAATGGATTACATATTCCCAAGCCAGATAAAAAGACCATGGTTAAGTACATACCTACTGAACTTAATTTCCTAAAAGGTGCACTGAAAACGCTTGTATAATATGAATAAAGGCATGTATTGGTAAGGAATCAAATGGCCGAAAGCATTGTTGAATGTTCTTTCATAGTGCTAATTTGATGGCAATCTACAATTTTTTATCACCCATGAGCATAGCAAAGAGCAGTGATATGTCCACTGAAGATTTACGAAGCTCTATATATTCATTTGTACACCCAAAGCGAAGAAGAAAGAGTTAAACACTGTTCACAATTTTTTGTAGGGAGTCAGGTGGGTTGACCTAGATATGACCAACACCAAAAACTGGAATAGGATGGCCATAAAAATAATGAGAATGAAATTTGTTGTCTGTTCAGCCAAAAAGAGACAGGAGTTCAGTCATAATTATCATTATTTTTTTTCCCGGTAGCCAGGAAGGTTGACTGAAATGTGAAAAACAGCAAAAATCTTGAGTTAGCTGGCTATCAAAAATGACGGCGTTGAATCTGTAACTTCACCCAAAAAGAGGCAGAAGGAGTAGAGCCATCATTGCAATCTTTTTCAGACAATCCGGTGGGTTGACTGAGATGTGAAAAATGCCAAAATTCTAGAGAAGGCTGGCCATGAAAAATGACAGCATTGAATTTGCCACCACCACGGGTGATGGTCTTGTGCCACGAGACGTCTTAGTCTTAACTGTAATTAATACAGGTAAACCTATTAATAGCCTGTAACTGTAAGGCAAACAGTAAGGTAATTATATCTCATAAGGCCTACTTAAGAAATCACTCTGAAGGTAAGGTGTGCATTAGTACTACAGCTTGTACACAATACTGTTAACTTAGCCAATGTTATGATGTCAAAGGAGAAAAAACTCTGGAGGCAAAGGGCGCTTTCTTTTGGCTACTCAGTGTACCACAAGCACATTACACTAAAAAGACATCATAGCCAAGGATCTCTTTCTATGTTAGAACATGAAATAAAAGTTTGCATCCTTGGATAATTAAATTCGATGATTTTTCCAGGATTTGACAAGATTTAACAAATTTTATCTAAATTTCCATGACTTTTCCCATGATTTAAAGCACTCTTTTCATTTTCCCCGATTTTTCCAGGATTTGACAAGATTTCACAAATTTTATCTAAATTTCCGTGACTTTTCCCATGATTTTAAGCACTCTTTTCATTTTCCCCGATTTTTCCAGGATTTGACAAGATTTAACAAATTTTATCTAAATTTCCGTGACTTTTCCCATGATTTAAAGCACTCTTTTCATTTTCCCCGATTTTTCCAGGATTTCCAGGTATGGCTGGGACCCTGTCAGAGGTTCTTCAGCGGTGCCCGCACCAGGCCTCATCAGTCTGCTGACGAATGTTCCAAATTACGTCATTATTATTACTGTATTATTATATCGTGGGTTTTCCCGCCATATTAGATAGTTACAATACAATGACTATATAACAGCGATTAAACTTTGCATGATATAGTCTAGAAGTTGAGCCGAACTCAAATGAGTTCTATTATAACAATCTTGGTCAGGCGCACCATGACTGGCAGGAAATAAGGCGCGAGCATCTGCAACTCCACACGGCTCGGTCGACCTAATTACTTCAGTTAGACCATACGAACAAAGGGCATTAGGGAAATTGTCATATCCAGATGTGCTTCACCCTCCCGCCCCCACTGCGAAATATTCACTGGAACGTATACTCCATTCTCAGCGGGTCGCTCCCGGCAGAGTTGCCATTAGCATCAACATACCC
>LQNS02277813.1:6190923-6210094 GCA_001587735.2 Parhyale hawaiensis | reverse complement strand
TAAACCCAGTTGAGAATCTTTGGGGGATACTCTCACGGCATGTTTACGCCAATGGGAGACAATTTCAGGATAAAGAAAGCTTGTGGCAGACCATAAATGAATGCTGGGAGGCTATCTCTGAAGAAATGCTCGCTAATTTAATTTATTCTATGAATAACCGATGTGTACAGGCAACGCTAGTAAATATCAAGAATTGTGTTTTTTTGCTTTCATTGTTTTCTAAAATACAATTTTTTCCATATGTGCTATCTTTATTTCCACTCGATTTTCAACCACAAACTATTATTTTCGAGGTAAAATTTTGAAAAGACAACGAATACAATAATGATTATAAGGAATTGGCAACAAGTTAAAATAACATTATTCAGTTAAAGGTTCAACTATATTGATGCAGTATTTTTAAACTTATTACAAAATTTCAAAATGTGCTATCATTATTGCCACCACTTTAGGCTTAATTTAATTGATAGCTTCCTGATGGAAGTACATACTTCTGAATTTAGTTCTCAAAGTCGAAGATTCCCAAGTCTCCAGCTCCCTGGCTGCTTCTGAGAAGATGTAACATCCTCCACATTTCAGAAGAAGTAGGCTACAACCGGCTACTTAGGATCCAGAGTTATTGGGATCCACTACATAAGTGCTGTTTCAAAAACAGAACTCTTTGCCGCGGATCTGCACTACTGGGCATTCTAACGGGCTATCTGATACCCAGTCTACCCGTGGCAATGTACTATAGCCTCCAGCAATGGCAATGAGCAATGAAGTTATTTTAATGGCCCCGCAATGGCAATGAGCAATGACGGTGTTTTAATGTGCCCCGCAATGGCTTACTGTAACGACCGTTACTTCGTTACTGGTTACATCTGAGTTTTTACTGTAAACCTAACCTGAACATAGTACAAAATTTGCTACTGTAATAAACTATGTCAAAGTAGGCCTAACTAGAAATTTTTGCCCCAGAGTTGGTTAATAATACCTTTATTATAATGAAAATAACAGTCTAGCATTTTGGAAACTGATCTCTATTTTTCATGTAAGAGAAATATCCGTAAAAGATTTAATATCTGTTGTGTGCAGAATGAAAGCCTTCCAACATACGAGAGCTACGGTATTAGCGCGTCATGGCTTGTATTATAACTAGCACTTTGGTCAGCACTGTTTTTTTTCTGACGAAGCAGGATTCCATAGGAGTAAATTAGAAAGGAAAAAGCTGCGTTGAATCTCATTTTCATGTAACCGACGGCTATGAGCAGTTGAACTTTGCAGCCTCAAAAATTTTATTGTGAAGAAAATATTTTAGAATAATGCGACTGAAGTTGACAGAAGCTGCATCCAAGACAGTGATAACACGAAGTTCTGTAATTATTTTTTACAGGTCGTGTATTTTTTCTTTAATGATGCTATACTACGATATTTGTGTATTTGTCAGTGAAACTGCAGCAAAAGATCGCAGTAGTAGTAGAAGTTTTTACTTGCGCTTCAGTGGCACACTGCCTATATCGCGCCGAACTATTGCTGTAATTAGCCACAGGCTCGTGCGCCGCTAGGGCACGGAATTTCTCATTTTATATTATAAAGTAGTAAGGAGAACATTATTATCACTATTAATTTTGCAATGAGTATATGTAATTAGCAAAAAAATTGGCAGGGCCGTAGTTGACGATAGCATTTGTCATAATGGGTTCATCACAGTTTGTGACAGAGGTTACACCTGGTAAGATAAGTCTTGAGGGCATTTCTATTAAATTGGCTGCGAGGTCCCTCAGAGAACATTCCTCGGAGGATGGAGTCGGCATCTCGACCATGCAGGTCCGGAAAGCAGTCCCTCCGCTCGTCGGTGTAGGTGGACACTCGGCCATCAAATGCAAGACAGTGAGTGGTACGACGCGATAGGGTTGCGGACGCCTTATCCGCAGATAGTCGTAAGTCTCGTGTGGCCAATACGCTGTTGGCACAGTATGACGTCCATTCGGCGGTCGTTACTATTCGACGAGTGCCACTTTCGGACGGTTTCTTTGACTGTTCGTAATTTATTATTTCTCTGTGCCAGCCACTGGGATTGCCATAGCTCGCCCAGGTTTAGCTTGATTAATGGGTAATAGTCTAAGAAGGGGACTGCATGGTTTGCCACGGGCAAATCCGACAGGGCTACCTGCCTCGATTCCTCATCAGCGAGCTTATTGCCCGCGATGTCAACAAGACCAGGCACCCAACAGATACACACGGACTTTCCAGCCTCTTGCAATTTTTGTATTGTATTTGCTATTCGGTTGACGACTGGGTGGATGCTCTCGTGTGCTCGAATGGCCTGTACTACAATCAGTGAGTCAGAGAATATGGTAAAGTTGTTCTCATCGCTGTCTCTAATGAGGAGCAGCGCCCCCGCACACGCTGAACAGCTCGGCGGTAAATATAGAGGTCTCCGGTAATAGCCGGCATGCTCTAGTTTTATCAGTAGCAGCGGCTGCTCATCCAACTCGGTCTCCCGTTTTAGAGCCCTCGGTATAAATGTGGGTAGCGTCACTATGTTGGTCTCCCACGTGATCCATGAAGAAAGTTTTTAGTGAGAGGGAATGGGAGTCTTTCTGTTTTGGATATTGCGTGCCGGGGCAAAGAGTTGACACTGGTATGCGCCAATTCGGCTTGTCTCTGAACAGGAACGGGGCCATATTAAAGAGCTCGATTTCAGCTATGAAGGAGAGGTCTTCATAGTCATTGGAGGAGGGAAGTGTGTACGAAAAGTCTGCTCCCTCTGCCAGGTTTTGGCACACATAGTTTCAGGCAGGGGATTGTGGGACTTGTTCTAAGCGAGCTAAGTTTTGATAGGTAAGTTGCGCTTTGTGCTGCTGCAGGCTGGGTTCGCCACTCTCAGCAAGAAGACTTGGTATGGGTGATGTACGGAAGCAAAAGATCGCATGGACGTATCTTTTTTGTTCTTCGCAGTTATGATTCTGTAATGCATGTTGCATCAGCCTGCTTGATTTTGGTAATAACGTAGCAGGAGATGATCCCCACCAACTCTCCACTGCAAGTGAAGTCCTTCTTTCTTAGCCACTTGGGTAGTAAAATATAACTGAAATCAGATTCACGTCTGGATGCAGTAAGTAGTACAGAAGTGGTACAAGAAGCCTAGAGAAAAATTGAGCATTATTTTGCCTGTTTCTACAGCATAGTAATAAGAAAAGTTATTTAAATCAAGCAGGACAATTCAAACAGCACTTATCCTATGAGAAATAAATATACAAAAACACATTTGTCTTTGGATCGTTAAGTATGCATCAAAGAAAAAAATCTCTTAGTGCTATCTTCGATCTAACGCAAAACGTTCAGCTCTCAGCAGCCTAGTCGAAAGTCTGACTAGAGAGGGCTTTAAAATCTATTTTGTTACTTGAGAGGAATATGCATTGGCCATAGCTTACACTAATCTTCATTTTCCACTCAAAATCCCAAGTGCACCTGGTGGCAACTTGATACGATAAAAAAAAAAAATTCCGGCAATATAGCGATTTCAAATAAAAGGTAAACTGTTTGTGGTGATACATGAAATGTGTTAATCGGCAATAAATGCAATTTCGTGTATGCATAGAGGTCAATGGTGGTACACTGTAATAGAATTTAAGGCACCAAAAAATTTAGACTGGCTAAAATTCCTATGGAATTTACCTATTTCCAGTACTCATATCTTCGTGCTTCTCTCCACTGGACGCACTCTTTGCGTCGCCTAGAACAGCTATTTTATTATTACCTCCGTCACGGAAGTTACGTTTTTGTCAGGTTTGTCTCTCTGTCTCTTTGTCTGTGTTTCTATTATTCTGTCTGTCACCAATTGCATACCTAGTGAATCGAGAGCATAGTTTTCATTTTCACGGTTAAACTCGATGTATAAAAAGAATCCATGTTCTCGATGACATTTTACAGATAAATTTAAGATAAGAGTGTTTTTGTATCGAAACGGTATGGCAAGTAAAAAATTATCCGAGATAAAGCATCTTTCATTATAGAATTTTCATACCCTAGAAGAAAACGATGACAAGGTAGCATCACAAACTCTATGCAGCCACTTTGTACTACCGGACTCACTAGTTTTGCTCTACAATTATCAGAGGAGCTTGAGTTACCATCCAGCTTAGGAGATTGTTGGTATATTCGACTGACTCTTAGCAAAAATCACGAAGATAGATCCATCTGACATCACTAAAAAGCAAATGTGGTTTGTTTCCAAATATGTGATCCTGTGGTCTTGGCATTAATTAACTGTACTTTTTTCTATTGCAATACTTAGCAGTTTCTAGATTGGCATGTGCGAGCAGTTGAAGAAACAAGTAAAGAGAGCACAACATATCTTTAAATTTAACATAGTGACATAAAGCGCAGCTGATCTAAATATCGATGTGATATTGTTTTGTGAACAAAACTCGGTCTTTTTATCTGTAAATCCAAATTCCTAAGAACAGTAATTACTTTATTAAATACCAAACATTCAAGTGTTCCTCTCGAAAAATAATATTTTTTTATTTCGGCTAGGGGAGAGATTTCAGCTACATATGCTATGAAAAATGATTCTCAGTGACACATGTGAAATAACGTTGAAGTTCATCAACAAATATAACTGAGTTAGTCTTGAAATAAACAAGGATCAAGAGTCATGTTGCAGTCCATTAGTTGAGTAAATTAATGACTGATGTGAACTGACTATCTCTGATTTATTATTAGTCATAACCAAGATTTTAGTTAGCCTTGAGTTTCAGCATCAAATAGTATAGTTAACTATTCAATGCTAGAGCACCCTGAGAGCACCTACCTCCACTAAGTATGGCAGCGTAAACGAAAAACTAATTGAGACTTATTTATCATCAGTAAACAGTAAAGTTTGATCATTTGTGCTTCATGATAGTATTAACGGATTCTGTATTTTTCTTGAAGATCCGTCTGAAACTTTTCGAGTGATGTTCTGACAAACGCTAGTCAGACCAGCATAATTTCAACTGATAATCACCAAAATTTTACCATTTGTATCTTCTCATGTTTCTAACAATTCCTGCGAATGTCATAAAGATCAGTCCATAACTTTCATAGTTATGCCACCACTCGAAAAGAGGCAAGCAACAAAAAAAAACGGTTGAACGAATCTTAGCTAAACATCTTCTGTTCTTCCTAACTTGAGTAACAAATCCTGTAAATTTCGCAAAAATCCATCGATTTTGATTTACAATATTGGTGATAGACCAACAAGCAGACAAACCAGTCAGACAAGCAGACAAACTCGAAAAAACATAACCTCTTTGGCAGAGGTAATAACTGCCATGAACTTCAACCGAAATTCTACCGTTGACATACTGGTATTGATGACAATTTCGTGACCACTGATCATTCAGCCAGGTTAACAAATGAATACCTCCTCCGAGGAGGTTATGTTTTTGTGGAGTTTATTCTTCTGTCCGTCACCAAGGTGACTCAAAAGTTAACGACTGCTCCTTACGAAATTTACTATGGTTGTTAGGGATGGTAGGGGGAACAAATGATTAATTGAACTTTGGTGATCCGTTGTACTGTTTCTTGATTTGTTTATTGCCTGCCTTTTTTCTTGGAAATATAACCCAAAAATTTATGGAGGGATTTTATGCAATTTGTATGAATTATTAGATATGTTATGATGGGTAGATGATCACATTTTATTGGTTATTTGTTTATTCGTTTGTCCCTATGTTTGATATTATATTGATCAGAAACATAATTGAAAGTTATGTACAGATTTTCACAAAATTTACATTAATAGTTAAAAATGTTGAAATGCCCAAATGACTAAATTGTGGTGATGATCGCTGTGTGTTATACTAAAGTTTGTTTTAGTATATGTCATAACATAACTCAAAAGTTATGGACGGATCTTTGAGAAAATTACAGGAACTGTTATTACTGTCAAGAGGCACAAATAACTGAATTTTTGTGATGATAAAAGAATCTTATTGTCAATACCAATTTTTTTTTAACATTACCCTGCTAAGCAGAAGTATGCGCTCTCAGAGTGCTCCAGCTTCACATAAATTGTTTTCTGAGATGTAATTAAAAGAGATGGTGGCAAATTATTGATATACCTAAGTCAACAGTAGAAACACTATAAATTTAATGATAAATGTTCGAGAAAATAAGCGACCTATTTTTCATTGCAAATACCAGCAGTTTAGTGCACTGAGGCTACGAAAAAGCCAATGATAAATTCTACTTCGAGTAGAGCCCAATAATTGTCTTAAAATCAATCCCATATCTTCTTCTATCAAATAGAATAATTTGTTACCGAAAGTCATGCATTCATAAAACATTTTGGTATAACTACAACATTATAGCAATCAGCGTGTTACATATTTTTAATATGATCTAGATTCCTATTTTCCAGTCATGACCAACAAAAAAAAGAGTGTCATTACATTTTTATTTAGGCATTCGCTAGTGACTTGATGTAACTAGAACGATCGATACTTTAATTTGATAAAAGATTTCCTCAAAAAATATAGCTATAATCTTCAAAATAAATTTTGGAGAACGTGCGGCGTCCGTTTTACGCTCGTGCAGAAACCCAGTTAAAATGTATGATTTTACGTTCGTCCTTTCCTACTATTTAAATGATGTCCCTATCGCTGAAATGAGTCGTGCAGAATATTGATTTTATAGCCTTAGTTACCAACATAAACGTGCGCTTTATTCGCGTCTCTGTGGACACACTTTCGAAGCAAATTTTTAGAATAAGAAATTACTTTCCTAATATTAAAATATATGTGTATCCAAAGAGTATGGTCATACTTTAATTGCCAAAAATTTGTGTATTTTTTTTTTAAATCATGATACCACTCCTTAAACATAACTTTCTCTTTGCCGAGAGCTCATCTCTCGTATTTTTCGCAAATTTTGAAAATGTAACGAGGAACGAGTAACGGCAATTTCCGTTACTTTTGATAAAAATCTACCCGGGCGTACCGTTACTCGCTACGTTTCAAAAAATAGCTAAGGCGATACCGTTACTCGTTACAAAAAGTAACGCCCGTTACTTAAGCCGTTACAGTAACTAGTTACATGCCCATCTCTGCTGATACCTGACAGCAATGGCGCCGCTGAGGCTGGTACCAACCTGAGAGGGGGTGAAAGGAAAATTTACCTAAATCTTTCTTAAAAAGAATGGTTACGCCTCAAAACTTGTATACATAGACACATATGACGCCCCCAACTGACCCAGTCCGAACTGAATACTTACTGGACCGATGATGTTGAAGACGTACGTGGTAAATATAATCTTTGTACAGGTCTGTGGAGAACTCGCAGTTGGAACACTTGAAAGTGTTTAGGGGATGTTTCGCCTTCAAGTGGCGCCCCAAAATTACGAGACTTCTGCCCCTGAACGCGCAGTATGCGCACGGGTACGGCCTCTCCCGGGAATGTTGAGCATAAGTGTGGGTAAGTAGAGTGTTAATTGTCCTGAAAGCCATAGGACATTTAGCACATTTGTATCGTTGCTCTCGAACATGTTCTTTAGCAGCAAAACGACGCAGTGATGATAGCTTCCCCTTCCATATTCTACAGTCGCGTTTGGGTTCTTTCGAGGCACTTTTTTGACATTTCTTCTTCACCTTAGGGGTCCTCAACTTTTGGTTCTCGCAGTGCATGGTGAATACATGCCGTTTCAGAGAGGCTTTCTCTCTTGTGAAGAAAGAACAGCTTTCACAGCTGTACCCTACCCTGGCAGAATTTGGTAAATCAAATTTGGACTTTCCATCAACTCCAAACGGTGGCTCGGGGCTCTTCAAATTCTGGTTCTCGCAGTGCATGGTGAATACATGCCGTTTCAGAGAGGCTTTCTCTCTTGTGAAGAAAGAACAGCTTTCACAGCTGTACCCAATCCTGGCAGAATTTGGTAAATCAAATTTGGTCTTTCCATAAACTCCAAACGGTTGCTCGGGGCTCTTCAAATTCTGGTTCTCGCAGTGCATGGTGAATATATGCCGCTCGAGAGAGCCTTTTGTTCCTGTGAAGAAAGAACAGCTTTCACAGCTGTACCCTATCCTGGAAGATTTTGGCAAACCAGTAAATTTGGACTTCCCATAAACTCCAAACGATTTCAACGAAGTCACCGAGTTACAAGAATGCGTCTCGCCAGAATGTTTATGGAGCTCATTTTCGGGAGCCTCCTGAGGTGTAGGCCTACTTGGAGAAATCCTTGTGGATTGCCCCTTCTGTCCACCCTCGGGGTTCCTCAAATTCTTGTTCCCGCAGTGCATGGTTAATATATGCCGCTTGAGAGAGCCTTTTGTTCCTGTGAAGAAAGAGCAGTCTTCACAGCTGTACCCTATCCTGGCAGATTTTGGCAAACCAGTAAATTTGGACTTCCCATAAACTCCAGACGATTTCAANAAATTCTGGTTCTCGCAGTGCATGGTGGATACATGCCGTTTCAGAGAGGCTTTCTCTCTTGTGAAGAAAGAACAGCTTTCACAGCTGTACCCAATCCTGGCAGAATTTGGTAAATCAAATTTGGACTTTCCATAAACTCCAAAAGGTGGCTCGGGGCTCTTCAAATTCTGGTTCTCGCAGTGCATGGTGAATATATGCCGCTTGAGAGAGCCTTTTGTTCCTGTGAAGAAAGAACAGCTTTCACAGCTGAACCCTATCCTGGCAGATTTTGGCAAACCAGAAAATTTGGACTTCCCATAAACTCCAGACGATTTCAACGAAGTCACAGAATTACCAGAATGCGTCTTGACCGAATGTCTATGGAGCTCTTTATCGGGAGCCTCCTGAGGTGCAGGCCTACTTGGAGAAATCCTTGTGGATTGCCCCTTCTGCCCACCCTCGGGGTTCCTCAAATTCTGGTTCCCGCAGTGCATGGTTAATATATGCCGCTTGAGAGAGCCTTTTGTTCCTGTGAAGAAAGAGCAGTCTTCACAGCTGTACCCTATCCTGGCAGATTTTGGCAAATCAGTAAATTTGGACTTCCCATAAACTCCAGACGATTTCAACGAAGTCACAGAATTACCAGAATGCGTCTTGACCGAATGTCTATGGAGCTCTTTATCGTTAACTTCCTGAGGCGTAATTGGAGAAATCCTCGTTGGTGTAACTAAAGGCGATGTTGCGTAAACTCCACAAGAAGTACTGGGAGGTTTGAAATCATTCTTTGGATTAGACGCAGCTGTAGATCGAAGTGTAACGCTGTTATTGATGTTTACTACATCGTCGAGCATATCATGTGATGGATTCGGCGCAATAACTGACACTACCTCCGGCTCATTTCCAGAACCATCCACGGAATAATGTGCAATGCTACAATGGGGGGAATCGAAATCAGTGTTCTCAGTACTTCTTTCAGACTTTATGGGACATGTCGTGTATGTCACTGTGACTGTGTTTAAACAAGGTGGTCTATCACCATCATGAAGGTTCCTAACATTGTCTTCAAGGCGTTCTCCGGACTTTAAAACACGTTTAACATCAGTTTCTTCCACCTTAATTGACGCGTTAACGCTACCATCAATAGATGGAATTCGAGCAGTTCCCGCAGCAGCCCGTTCATGTTTCTGGACAGCATTTTGATGTGTAGAGAAAATCGCGCCACTGGCATCTGAGGTGCAGCCCACATCCACAGCGCTATCAATACACGAATCTCGAGTAGGCTTATTGGAACGAAGAGGAGCTACTGAGCATGGTCGTTTGGGTAGAAATGATGCCTCTTCAGTTAACGTATTAGGTGGATGAAATACTTTCTTAGGCGACTGATTAGATGGAAGAGAAACCTCCTCAGATGAAGGATCAAGCAACGTATCAGCCCCATTGAGATTTGCCAAATACTCAAGTTTAACGTTGAGTGCCGGTCCCGAGTCAGTGCTGGACCCACGTACTGACTCTTGTTGAGGCGCACCAGGAGCTGGTCCAGCGACGGGCTGTCGTGCAGTAGTAGCTGCGTCATCGTTGTGATCTGAAATGAGAGCACCGAAAACCACTAATATTCTGAAATATAATGCCACATACTTACAATGGCCTACACCGACTTTAGCAAACAGGTTTGGGAAGTCACATAGACTAAGTCTGAAACTCTGAACGCTGGGTTTTACCAGTGTCCAACTCATACAGACTCAGCCTTTCTTTCTCAACAACATAGGAGGGCCATTTTCACACCTTCTAACTCCCTTTTCAAACAAATTTTTGAAAACACAAACCCTAGTAGCCAAGTAAAACAAGTTACTAAATATTGAAAATAGGAGGGGCGTATGATGAAAAGTCATGACCATTGCATTTAAGTGTTGATGCATGGTCAAACCTATGATTTTTTGAAAGTAGCGACAATCTTTTGTAATGACCCTGCCGAATTTTATTATTCTAGAGAAGTTGAAAATAACACTAAAAAATCATAAGAAATCCCTTACTTATTCCTTTTAGATTTTTGATACTTAAAATTTTCCATTCAGTATTTGTAGCTACATTTGATTAAAGCAGCAATCTACTTCATATAGTATTGTTATACCGTAAAACCCCTCTAATTCGCACAGCAAGGGGGGAAGGGGGTGACGGGTACTCAGGGATTTCGATTACCAGGGTACTTACAAATCCAAAAAAAACCTCTGTATTCCGCATTAATGCGGATTATAGAGGGATTGTTTGTACCTTCTGCGCAGCACCTCACGCAGATTTTTTGCTTATCACCCCCTTAAAGCAAAAAATGAGAAGCGCCATGTACGGATTTCAGAGGTATTTGGACAATCTACGTACTTTATCCTATTAATATGTAAAATACTTATTTGTTCGGATTGCACTTCAAACTATAGTCAAATGTTCGGATTAGGGAGGGGTTCAGGCTATTGAGGTGCGGATTAGGGGGGTCTTACTGTAGTTACTAAATGGCAAGAGAACCGCTGTCATGGAAATTTTTCAAATCTCAGCAATGGAGGCGTCTGGAGTACAAGTATGAGATGGGATAAACACTTACCGGTACTTTACTTTCATCTCACCACGACACTTTCCTTCGCTAATTCGATTGGATTATTGAAAAGTTTGAGCATCCGTCTCCGCAACTAAGGGGCCCTAACAGAGGAAGAAAAAGGGACATAATAGCATGTAGAAGCAAGAAACATATGTATGAAGGTGTTCCTACACAGGATCAATGTGCATGGGGACAGTAAGTGAGGAAAGATGAGAAAGACGAGGAAGAAGAGACGAAAGTAAGATCTGAAGAAGTATGAAAGTGGAAAGAAGCAAAGTAGGCACGAAAGACGTCCCGGGGGCCTAGCTAATAGCTAAATTAACCCACACAATCCCCTGGGGGCTCTGCTCCCCATAACATAGGATGGGGAACCTAAATAACCAATATCCAATGGCCAATGACCCATCCTATGGCCCCTGAGGCTTGTAGAACAAGTAAGTGGTGGGATCTCAACTGTACCATCATCTCCCCGAGATATTTTCCTGAGCTGATAATGCCAAGATTCAGTAGAAACTAAGCCTAGAAACAGAACAGGACACAGCAGCTGCTGCGGCTCACCATCGACAGGCTCAATTTTGACAGGAGAGGGCAGGCTCAGGGAACTGTCTCGTGCAGCCTCGTCTGCAGGTTCTGCTTTGGGCAGTACAGGAGCACAAGGAGCTCCGACATGACTGGGTGACTGTTGGCGAACTACTGCAGCAGGCGGCTCGCCAGCAATCCTAGAATTGCCTGAAGCATTCTGGGGTTTGCACATAAGAAAGAGTTAGCAAGCACACCCCCCTTTCATAAAAAAAACATTGAATAAGCTTTTGATTACACCACTTATAATAGTCACAAATGTTTACCAATTATCAATATCCCAAAATCATTTACAGCCCACTTCAGGTATATGCAATGAATGCTCAAAGTTGGATGGTTTTCTCCACCGCCAAAAAAATTTTATTTTCCAGAAATGGCATAAGCTACCATCAACTCTACTTGGTAATTAGCTAACAACTCACGTAGAGCTATTTTGCCCAAAACCTTACCAAATAGAGCCCATTTATTAAAAGGCTATATATTTACAAGCAAATGACATTTAGAAACTTTCATTGGTTTCAGAGTTGTTAAAAAATAATGAAGAACAAGAAGTAGCTAGCCTAAGATAATTTTTCTCTTTTTTTATCAGCAGTGACTTATCACACTTTTTCATTTCGCCAAGAATATACCTCCAATTCTTCATTTTTAATCAAGTATCAACTAGTGCAATGCAATTCTTTATTGCAGAGCATCTTACTTCTTAAAGATACCCAGATAATACAAGTGGAACACTAAAAATATTTACAATATGAGGATTTAATTTGCAATAAAATATTTTATTTTCCCGTAGCATGAGAAAATATCTTGCCATAAAAAATAAAAATTCAAAAGAAAAATATTTTTGTAATCAGAAGTACTTAAATAATTTAAAGTTAAGAAGTATTCATCACTCACAGAATGGTAGGAAGTCTGAAACTGTCAAATTACATACTGCGAATGCAATTTTTTTTAATTAGAGCAAATTAGGCATTTGCAATATTAATATCAGATTATCTTGCCTCTCAATTTTGAAGTTACCCCACTGCGAAGTGGGGTGATAATGGTAATGAGAGCTAAAGTTTTATTTTAAGCTAAAACTTTCTACCACCGAAGTATTGAACGGTAAACTTTGTATGTAGTGCTACCCGAGATGCAAATCGGCAACAAACCACAACTTCATTCTTTCTCGTTATTTGATGTAGCTACAGAAAATAATGTGGAAAATTTTGGGATGAAAGCTGTATGTAAGAAGGCTCTGCTCAATAGAAACTGGGGAGAGGAAATGATCATGCACTAACATCCAAGAATCAATACCTGGTTCCTGAAGTTCTTTTTTTATATGAGGTAAGTAACCCTCGACTTACTTTCAAGTTACTAGCTCTAGCTATATGAAAGAAAAAATAATTGCATAAAACGTTCAATAAAATGAGAAAGCGGGGATATAAGCAAAATTATTAACAATTTTCAAGAGCCGTGCACAATGGTAGCTACCACATTGTAACTCAAATAGAGTGAATTTTGGCAATAAATAGGGCCAAGCTATTCACTAGTTCAATTTTTAGAGGATTTATTGGAATCAAACCAAATTAAAAACATTAGCATATGAAATTAATTTATTATAGGGAACATAGGTCATAACACACCTGGATATTGGAAGATGGAAATAAGTCTGAGATGCGGATGGTAATTATAGGACACTTCCTGCAATTTTCAGCATCACTGCTGTCGGAGTCTGAATCATAGTTCCTATCTAGCATTGTGGAACCTGAAAGCAAAAACAGAATATGTATGAACAAATTAGGCCCTATATATGCATATTTCCTGAGAAGCTAGTTGAGGCTTGAAGCAATATAAAAAACTGGAAGATATTTTGGTCAGTCCATAGGTACAAATAATACAGGGACCTGGAAGAGAGCCAAGTGATCCAGGTAGCGTTATTCTCTCCCCATCTTGTGCAAAGGTGATGCTGCAGTCCGTGACCAGTGGGATGGCTAACAGCAAGTTATCTCCACAAATCATGTAGGTAGCTGCTTAGAGAAGGTTTATCTATTTGGCACTTTTATTAAGTGGCTATGACATGCGTCCACAAGGTTTTAAAATTTTGCAGTCTCTGTATTTTTGAATGTGAGGCAGCATTTGTTCAATAATCTCGCCCCCAACCTCGGCAAAACTATTACAATACTTCGCGGCTATTGCATGATGATTTTCATCTGCAGCTTTGATAGAAATTCACACTGAGGGGCCGACTGTCATCATTTTTGTGGGTAAATAATTTGTTTGTTCCTTCCATAACCACCTTGAGTGTATTTTGCTTCAACATCTTGTTTTCTCTTTTGTTTTCAACTCTTGCACATTAAAAGTTAGTTTTGAATTGTTTATCTTTGCTTGAATGCACTTTGTTCATATTTCAGTGCTTCTTCATTCACAGTTAAGCAAGCACTTGACCTGTCTGGCATCAAGTATTATCCTGAGCATGATTCACTGCAAGATTACTTCAAGACTCCTGAAGGTGAGCAACATTCATAACCATGCATCTTGGTCCTGCAGTAGGTTCTGTTATGTAACTGCAATACCTGTATGTATCATTCATTGTCTGGTATTCTAGTTCTTGTATTTCTACTGTACTACTTATTTTGTGCACTAACTTTGTCTACATGGCTTACACGTGTGCAATAGGTACTTAACCTGTGTGCAACAATTTAATGTCTTGCCCTGGAGTGAATATTTATAGTATTTCTTGCTGCCCTTAACATTGGCCTATCACCTATAACTGAAGCTTACCTACCTACTGCTGAATTATTGAGTTTAATTTCTGAGCCATTGTAGCTCTTCAGCATGATTCACAAATAACCAAGAGACAGGTGGGAGCTATAATTATAGTGATGAGACAGGAAGGTAGGTAGTTAGGAGAGGTTATTTCTTCAACTTTCAGAGCGGCTAGTACTGGTTGGCCCCCAATAACCTCAATGTGGGAGCAAGTGGAGTCGCGTCATTTTCGTGATTGTTGCTCGTCATAATAGAGGAGAATAAGGCAAACAAGCTCTGTAAAGAAGCAAAATAATGCGGCTTGCATCCAAAAGCCTAATCCAAAGCCTCTAAAGCAGTTTGTCTAACGACAGAAGTATTAGACCATTAAGTCTAAAGACTAAGGAAGCATTCTACTGGGTCTGTACTCCCGCTTCCGAGGCCTGACTTATCTGGAACTTTAGGCAGGGGCGTTGAACTTGGCCTGCTGAATTGAGTTTGATTGATCTGATCGCGAACGGATATCGTAGTCCTTGCTAGAATCCAGGGTCTCTATCGCCCGATCCTCATTGGATTCTGACTGATCATTTGCTTCAGAATCCCGACTGATATCAATCCCTTACTCTGAATCTGATTTATCGTTAGATTTGATTCGTTACTTGGAGTGTTGTTGGTTTCCTCGGAGTGTTGCCCTTCATATAAAAGCTGCACCTTCAGCTTCGAAATCCTAAAATAGTAATGACCACTAGCCAGGTCCTGACCAGTTCTAGGTTTAATTTTTCGTAGATATAGGCATCTAGAAGGGAAGATCAGATCGAGCAGGTCTTACTAAAGAACCTTAGAATTTTTTACATATATGACTGATAATCCAGACATCGGGACGCATCACTGCCTCTGTATGGGCTCCGATCGTACCCGCAGCTAGATAATGAATCTCTGCAGTCTACTGCACAAGTCCCTCATCAAAATCATTTACCTTCCTGGTCAAACCCTTTCTGATCTGTAATATTAGAAAGGATATTTTGCTTCTTGCAAAAATCTTCAGGCTCGATCTGTTCGAGCCGTTTGCAGTGTATTAGCGAAATAATCGCAGTCTTCCGTCAAGGTGAAGTACCTCCTGCTTGAGTATTACTGCTTTTGACTGCTCTTATCGTACGAGAAAATCCCTTATCTCTCCTCCTTAATGAGGGTCAAGGGAGATCGAAAAGGACCCCTTGATTTAGTCAAAGGCAAATTAATGTCCTTTTGACTATCTCTGCTTTACTATGAGATCAAGGGCCTCCCTCCTTATCTAAAATCTAGTAAATCGCTAACGAGAAAAACAGGCGAAGAAAAAGTAAAAACTCTTACTGCCATGAGCTTAAATTAGCTCGGACCTGTTCCGGGGCTTTCGGGTCATCTCTCACGTAATTCTTATTCTAGCGTTGATTTGTACCTCTTACTCCTTGCTGATATCGGAGCAATAAGTCCTAGCTTGTCTGTAGAACAGTCGCCAGAAAAAGACTAACCTGCCTCCTGCCTCCTGGGCTGTAAAACTTATCAGCCGCTTCGGTATAAGACATACCGAGAGATGTTGTCTTAACCTGGGGTCGTGGGACCTAGAGGGTTAAACCAGAACTTTCCCGTTTGCTACGGTTCTGTAAGACGAAGCTGCGCGTAACTGCGGATCTCCGTATCGACTGACTTATGCCGGAAAAACTTCCTTTCGATTATCTACCCACTCCTGGTGGTTAGTCGATTCCGTGTATAGGTCGACGAACCAAGGAGGACTATGGGTTTCTAGGCCTCTCCGGAGTTTCGTTCTCGAGGGTTAAGAGTCAAAACTAGAGTAATTTCCTTAGACTACAAAACTTTCCCAGATTATTCTGCAAGAGCCCTTGGTCTCGTTGAGTTCTCGGTAACCTTTTATCGTAAGAAACAGTATACTTAATCCTCCGCCCTATTCTGTGCTTCCAGGGTTAAGACCCTAGACCTCTGTAAGCAGGCTAGAGACCTTGGTCGTAGTGTGGCCACCAGAGGTAGATAATCTGCAATATTACCTCGTACTGTCTCGAAAAGAGAAAAAATCGGGGCTATTCTCTGAGTACCTTAGTACGTACTAGTTTAAAATACTTAACAATAAATAATTATTAATAATTAGATATATAATGAGTTCCTGCAGAATTTATTTCTCAGACGTAATTACTGAGTGAAGTTTCTACCGGCTTATTATCAGTATTCTATGAGGGCCCAAAAAATTTCAAAGTCCTTCAGGTAAGAATCAACCAAAAACTTTTCAAACTGTTGAAGGCTGTACCACATCTGAGTTAGAGTCCCCCAAGTGGGAACAACTAAAAATTTTTTCGAAGTATATTGGGCTCAAAAACTAGGAAAAAGCCCAAAAAATTACTAAAGGATATCTCATATAAGTAACTGCGACTAATTCAATACGTATCGGATCAGAAAATTTCAAACACTTCTAGTGTATAAAGCTGTATTGAGACAGAGTCCCAAAACACCTATCACCAAAAAATTTCTAAGTGTCAAAGTCACTTCACTGACAGAGACAAAGTACCAAAGGTGGCAGTAGAAAATTTGTCTAAGTCCAAAATGATCAGGTAGAAAAATTTTCAAAGTGTCAAAAGTATCACCAATCACTGAGACTAAGTCCCTAAAGGACCCAACACTGCACTGTTTTCAAGTTTCTAAGGCACAAGAGGAGAGGAGCTGGAGCTAGAGATGTTGATCGCACCGCGAGTCGTTTAGGAATGAGGCTCAAGGGGTCGGGTGCACACCTATATAGCCACGGACGGTGGGGAGGGGAGAGGGGGCGAGAGAAAAAGTTAGAGTACTTACCTGTCAATTAACAATAGTGTGACGACTAAACCAGTCCTCCCGACGTGGAGAAACCCGCGATGACGCGAGTTTAGGTGCAATCCGACAGAGGTACTCTGCCGGAAGCGAGCCACTGCAAAAATAAAAAACTTTCAATTCGAACAGAAAAAAAATTTAGCAGTGAAAACTTTCCGTTCTTGTGCCTATTTGAAACTAACTTGCTACAGATCTGAAGAAACGCAAATAAATGTTGATTAGATTCCTGCACTTTTTCCCATAGAAAACGAGTTATTCAAAGAAAACCGATCTTGTTTTCCGGGCCTTGCTTGAAAAGTTAATTTTTTCCAACTTCAAAACCTATCTCCTCCTATGATTTTTGAGCTACAGAGATAATATTGGTACCTTACCTACCTTAGGTGAGGTTCACATCACCCAACGTGTGTGGAGTCACTCTGCTGGGTGTCTTCTGTGGTGCCGCAGTTAGCGACCAAAGAGAGAGCCAGCAGCAAATTATCTCCACTCCACAGTGCACATAACCGCTGACCGCTGGTCTATCTGGTGTTCTTTTTAAATGTTAATCCAGCCAATTTTTGAACTCTACATTTTTTATATCAGTGGCGTTTCGAATATGCCGAAGTATTTTGTTAAACAATGTTGCTCCCCGTAAAGCGAAGCTATTAGAATATTTTCTGGCCACGGCTTTTCCCCCATCTCTGCTTGGGATGCGTGTATCACAAGTCATTCCAGTTCTTTCTGAGTGTCTGGCGACAATCCGCTCATTCACAATCACAGTGATGCATTCCAGAATTTTCCAAACATTCAGTATATGATTGTACCTATATCACTCGTATCTTCGTTGTATTGAATACACGTGGTGACAGCCAAGTCGCTTCTGGAAATCGTACTCCTCCATGCCTCGAATTTTGGCCGCGAACGATCGTTGGATACATACCTCCAAGTTGTTCTAGCTTTTCCCTTGCACTCGGCATCCAAAGTGGAGAACCGTATTCTATTCTCGGAAGAATTAATTGCTTCCATAGTGTTTACATCTACTTCGCGTGACAAGAAAGTTTATAAAAACCCATCCACTCTATCTTTTCAAACAGCGTTAACTCTAGCAATATGTTCTTTGAACGTAGCATCGCCTTCCATTCTCACTCCGAGGTCTCTTAAAACTGTCTTTCTCTCAATTTCATGCCCATCGCTGTTGGTATATTGCATGGATTTAAGGAGTGTTTGATATTTTCTGTATCTTAGCAGTTCAAATTTTGTTTCATTGAAGGTCATATTATTTTCTACCGACCATTGACAGATACTTTCTAAATCTCGCTGCACAGACAGCACGTCTTCCACAGATTGCACAGCAGCTAGTATTCGTGTATCAAAAGTGGAATTTGATTCTATGCAGCTACACGTTGGCTTTTTCTATTTTTGAATTAGGAGACTAGTGACGGCAAATTTTTTGGGAAGTTTCGGGAATTGGGAACTTTTTCGAAAAAACTAAAAAAAAAGTTTGTAAAATTTTCTCAAAACTATGATGAAAATCAAAGAAAGCATATGTGTAGCTGTAGAGAATTAAATTTTGCTTCTTTTCATACCAAATTTATTTTCTACTTTACATATTGGTACCAGGTTTCATTCAAATTGGTCCAATAGTAAAGTTTTTTTTTTTCATGTATCGTCTTCTTAAGCACACACGCACCACTCTGTTCTGCACCAAGGCATGAACTAGCTTGTATGAGGATGCTCAAGGCTCTGAAGAAAAAACGACTAAGTCGAAATATAGCCAGGAATTGAACTTTTTCTATTTTTTTCAGAATTAGGTTTGTGTTCCCTTTAAATAAGTCTGTTATTATCAGCCTAGAAGGTTAAGTATAACAACTATTATGTAGCAGACGGGCCCAGCTTCTAGACCAATAATAGGATTACCTCTCTGGAAGAGTTAGCATTTCATCAAGATGTAAAATTTTAGAGGAACTGGACAAAAATAAGACTAAATAACCCAAAAATAGTTGAAAAATTTCGCCATTTCTCTCGCGGAGAGTTAAGGATCCTTAACGGAAACTTAACGGAGACTTAACGGAAAGTTAA
>LQNS02277813.1:6105081-6130716 GCA_001587735.2 Parhyale hawaiensis | reverse complement strand
AAATTTGCTAAGTGTAAAATGTACTAAGAAGACTGTGAAGTTTGGCGGCGGGAGCGTGATGGTTTTCGGTACCATATGGTCTCTAGTCAAGGGACATCGCCTCTCGTTCGTTTGCAAACCCATGTGAATGCTCTGGTGTATGAAAATCTGTTGGAAGGTATTGTCGTGCCAAATATCGTAAACTCAGGTGTCCCCAGCCCTATCTTCATGCAAGACAATGCCCCCTGCCGCAAGGCAAAGGCAGTCATTAGTTCCTTGAGCAGCAAGATCTCGAAGTTATGGTTTGGCCACCACAAAGTCCTGACCTAAATCCAATCGAGAATCTTTGGAAAACACTAGAGGTGAAAGTTATGGCAAGAAACCCTATCAATACTGTAGATCTTTGAATGAAACTTCGAGAGGAATGGGCGAAAATTACTGTTGATTGTCAGAGTCTCATTCGGTCATGTAGTCGACGATGTGCAGTTGAAATCGAAAGCAAGGGACTATTTACCAAATATTGATTGTTCACCATTTTGCTAAATATATCTAGCAAAATATTGAGTAAAATGCATTTTTTTCTTGTTTGCCCATTAGTTTTGGACGTTATAAATTTCAAGAGAAAAGCTTTTCGTTCATAACTTTTTTATTATCCTTCATACATGTCTCAAATTTTAACACAATAATCAACATTTTACTGGCTAATAGTGTGCATAAGAAGAAGAACCTGGCATGGTTAGAAAAAAAGTGATGCCGTTTTGAAAATTTGTCCCTTAGTTTTGGACGGTACTGTATTACAGTGCCTCTACTCTCATGTTTGGTGCTGCCTCGCTACGTGTGGAAGCAAGCATGGACACGGTCACTGTCCCACGTCTATGTCCCTGGGGTATGCCACGGATATGCCCCCATCGTGTGGACAGGCCATAACATGCCTGGACGAAAATGCCCTCCCCCTCCTACCTCAGTACAAAAGTGTTGGCAAATTAGCTTCAAAGGAAGGCCCCGAGCTCCACTAAGGTTAGCCAGGGAAAACAAACTAGGCATCTCAGCACAACCCACCTGCCCCACAAGTACCTTCCAGCATTTAATCAAATCAGCCCGCACCAAACTTCCTCTCACTGAGAACAGGTTGAGCCGCCTTAACCTTTCACCATACCCTAATTCAAGGCCTGCAACATGCCTCGTCCCCCCTATGCTGGACCGAGTCCAAAAGCCGGAGGTCGCACACATAGCCAGTGTTCCACACAACTGAACAGTAATCGAGGAGAGGTGAGAGGCCTGATGTGGGCTACAAAAAGAGCTATCTTTCATTAATTCTGGCTACCTACACTTTGTGGAGCACAAGAGGCTTCTAGCCAGGCTAGCTGCCTTACTGACCAATTGCCATATAAGAGTAGGTATGTAACTTCAATTCACAGTCCAACTACACCTTACAATACGATGATAGTTCACAAGGTCAAATACAGTATCACTCACGGTATATGGGTGCAAATAATCATCGTCCATGTGCCTAGCAGGGAAAAACCTCATGACCAACCTTTTCTCACCAGTCAAAACCAAGTTCAAAACTTCGCAACATCAATCAAAATATCAAGGTTAGTTATAAAAAAAAAACTTCACCAAACTGGATAATCGAGAAATCAGTTGGTCAAGATAGAGCAAAAACAACAGAGGTCCCAGAACAGAGCCCTGGGGAACACCACTCGCATCAGGTCTGCTTTGGCTGTTGCAGCCCTCGATACTAACCCGGAAGGTGTGGCCATATAGAAAGTCAGCAATCCCCGACATAATGGCGTCATTAATTCCCAAGACTTGTCCCTAGCTTTCTCATGAGGACCACTTGACTCACCTTATCTAAAGCCCTGGAAAAGTCCAAAAATATCACATCAACAATATTCCGCTACTCTAGACCCCTCTGTACATCAGCATATGCTATAAAAACTATATAATCATAACCCATGTCTCATAATTCTCCAAGGGACAATTTGCAAAGTTGCCACTGTAATGCCCTCCCCCTTTAAAATGGGATTTCAAGTCCCATGTGTGTATACCTCAAGCAAAGAAAACCATTTCGATGTTGAACGCTTGACTTTAGGTAAACTCTCCTATTTAGTTAGCTACAGTCTGAACTCTAAACCCATGATTGATCACCCTAACCGAACTCGACAGTAATAGCTACTTGGTATTACTAGGCCCTCAGGGGCATATTGTGGCGGGCCCTTTCCCTGCCACAATACTGTCTGTATGTTTGGGCATCACGTACCCAAGGGTCCCGAGTGCCTTCTCCGCAGGGGATGTTGCAACTTGCCGGAGTTCCTGTTGATGAGGTTAGTTTTGTAAAGTTAGGTAGGCTCTCAATACTTCCCCTTCTGTTTCAGGAGGTGGGCTGCCAATCGAATGGCAGACCTATTCTCGCTAGACTTCTACCTTCTTGTATTTCGTTTCCTTCCCCTGTGTGGCGCGGATGAGCGAAAGCATTGAGCCGCGCCCTGGGGGTTGGTGATGCTCAACTTGTGCATTTTTCCTGTCAGTAGCGCACTGACAACTCTGAGACCTACCGGCAGAAAAGCCGAAACAAAAATCATTGACAATTTAAAACGCGCCGTAGTCGGCGCACGAGACTGTGGTTAAACACAGGGATAGTTCGGCGCGATATAGGCAGTATGCCACTGAAGTGCTAGTAAAAACTTCTACTACTACTACTTGGTATTACTAGCTTCATTAATTTACTGAACTACTCATGTACTGGGTTGTTGGGCCATGCTTCTTTCCTAAAGTATGAGGGTTGTTTCAAAGGGATTCCTCTCATTTTTATTCTATCCAAATCGATCCTAAGAGATTGCACATTGCATTGTTATGAAGACCATGACCTCATAGTTTCATTTCTCCGTTGCTGATATTGATGGTATGACACTTGAAGAAACCAATCCCTGTCATAGCATCCTCAGAAGCAGAAATGCATCGCTCAATTCCTCCATAAAAAAATCAGCGCCAGGTGAATATCTATGAAGCCGATGCAGTTCATGTCAGCAGTTATGAGATGGGTTCATCAATTTCATAGTAGCGACAGAGATATGGCGTAACTAAGTGCATTCCGGACACCATGCACAGCCACCCCAGTAAACAAAGTGCGCCGCGATCAACTCATCTGCATCAATCGACGGATAATTGTGAATAATATGCATGTAGAATTGGATGTGGGTGCCTGTGCACTGTAACCATTGAAACCGTCTCTGGGAAACAGCTAAGTGTATGCTAAGTGGATTCCACGAATGCTCACGAAAGAACGAAAGGACCATCGACAGTATGTCTGTAAAGGCTCTCATTTATTACTGGCGAAAATGCATTGAGGATGGTGATGACTGCATAGAAAAATAAATTCTGAAGCACCAAAGATCGTTTTAATGGTGCCATTTCTGTGATTGTAGCTCATCAACTTTTTGGGTTGAAGAACGTGGGGCATTACTTTTGGATCGACTCTCATATAGCTGTAGGCCTACTTAATAGAACTCCATTGAAAATATCTCACTTTCATTAATTTGCTGACTACAGTAATTATGTAGGTAGATACCATGTTGTTGGGCTATAGTTTTATTTCTTAAGATATTAGAACCTACTGATTTATTGAACATAAGCAAGCGAAGTGTTGGAGTTCATTATTACTGAAACTTTTGCAGGTCTCAAGCAGGAGAACAGTATTTGTGTTTTTCCCCTGTTCTGCCTAGCGGAGTTGAGGTAGTGCTCTGTGATCTTGCCTGAATTATCTGTGAGACAGCTGAAGGCTTTTCTAAACTTGGCTGTACTGCAGTGCCAGTGAAGCTCAGACGGCAGTGTGCTGTGCCTTTGTATCAATAGTCAGCATCTGAGGCGACCAGCAGAAGCTATGGATTTCAATCAACAATGCTGCAAACCAGAGCCACTAGATGCGGAAATTAAACCTGATGGTGAGTATATATACACGTATTGTAGTACCTTGCTGTGACTAACATTTACTTCTCTGTGAAACTATATAAATAAGTAATTGTAGAAAAATTAGAACCTTCTCTGTTCCCAGGGCTATACATATTATGAAATACCAGATGCTCTTTAAAGTATATTGAAGATGATATGTAGCTACCATATTTGAACAGCCATTGGTGGGAAACTGTGAAGACATGAATCAAGCCCTCATGCAAAATTTGAAATAATCTATTTTATATTTGGTGGTGGCGTATGTGAATTGAAACCTGTAACGTAGCCTTTATTGAAAACCACCCATAGTACAGCTTTCAATCCACTTGAAATTCTATTTATATAGGTACCGATAAATTTCTGTTTTTTTTTTTTGTTATAGTCTTGCTTTGAAGGTTATGTCGTTACAGCACATTTTCCCTCCCAAGTTTCAATTTTCCCCTATGCCCTATTGGTTCCCTTCTTTGATTGCACAAATGTGGCACCTGTTCCTGTTGTGTTGAAGAAACGTTTGGTTGCTGGATAATTCATGTTTGGTGGCTGTTGTCACTGTTACCAACGTAGATGATGCAATCATATGGCACTCCTTGTGGATAAGTTGTCAGGGGCGCTGCCTCACTTGTTCTTGGGTCAGACGTTCTATTCTTAAGCCATGGCAGGGGTCTTCACGTGCAGCTCGAGAGCATCTGCCTTTTTAACGTTCAGTGGAGAGAGAAAATTTAAAACGAGAAATGTAGACAGTTGGGCGGTGCGCAGTTGTTTACAGGTCTTGTCTATAACGTCATAGCTCAAACTATCTGTGGCGATCTGCAGCCATACACTGCTTTGGGCCCTAGTAAGGTGCAGGAGAAAAGAGTACATACATGTGATTTCGGTAGGTGCCACGTGCAATCAAGATAACTGACTACCTTCACCTGTATTTAGTACAGAGTTATTCATGCTCTATGTACAGCAGTGATTCTCTATCTTCAGCTTTCTATGAACCCCCGTGAAAAATGGCTTGAAACACACAGAGCCCCTGCCATTAAATTTTGAGTGGTATCAGAATTGTAGATTATGCACTGAATGACTGCGTGCAATGTAGTAAAAACCAACGTAGTGCACACACACTGCTGTCACGCACTTGTGACCGCACATATGTGTATCCGCAACCCTAGTGCCGCAGGAGCACCTGCAACGATGGACAAATTACAATGCTCACAGAGTGCGCTTTACACTACCGGTACCTCCAGCACGATCAGAGATCGTGGCATACAGTTCAGACAAGAACTTACCTCTCGCGATTTTTGCTTACCGCTCCGCGCCCGCCAGACCTCCCCTCCAGGTGCCCTTTCCGCTCCTTGATGCCCTTCGTTACCGCAGACGCTGCTGCCTAGTTAGGCTTACAATAAATGCGTTCAGTCGCAAAAACTCAAACAAATCACAAGGGTACCCTCGCCGCGCATTCCCACCAACTTGCCCAGCTAACGATGATGTGGCAGCAGCTGGCGGCAAGCTACCCTAAAGCCTACCGAAAGGCCTTAATTCCAAGCTAAAGGAAGGCATCTTTCCTAGTTTCATATGAAACAAAAGTCTCATGCAGACACGCTGGATGCCATCGCTCCCTCTGCGAACGGATCATCGGCACTGGCTCATCGAGTGTATCTCCAGCGGCATCTTCGTTACCACCTTCATCAGGTTGAGGCTCACCAGCTGACGCACGATCAACCAGGGCCACAATTGGTACCCTAATCGTGGTGTCACCTACAGCTTCTTACGGTTATAGGAAAGGAGCCTCAAAATAATTGCTGCCGTCACCACCCAAGACCTCAGACACAGCGGTCTCGGCAGTGCGGTCATCATTCACACAATAAAAAACCCTATCTTGATCGCCACCATGGCAACGTTTCCTGACGTAACGCACGTGCCTAGGCACGCCGCCAACGCACAGCGGGTGCCTCGTCACAACGCTGGTCTCCCCGTTAGACGTCAACTGCTCAGTGCACGACGTGTGGGGTTGGTTTAACCCACACCTCATCATCAACAGTAAAAATACTGGCGACACTCTCGTCTACCTCCAGGTAGTTAGCCCAACATCGAACGGCACTAGCCAAAAGCATTGAACAATGCCGTTTGAAGGGACATAACCCGCCTCAGTCTCCTTCCATGGCGTCACGTTGAACCAAAACGTGGCCTTCTCACGGGTGACCTCCCTAGCGGCGATTCTTTGAATCGGCCGCTGATTCTTCTCGATGATCCCCTTATCGCTCAGAGCATAAGCGGCACGGGACCTCAGGAAAATCCCCCATTGTGTAGCAAACTAACATTTACTGACCGGAACTCCGTCGAATTGACCAACCACACTTGGCCATACGACCCTCGTTCAGTTACACACTGCCGCAGCTGAGCAACAATACTGCCTGCCGACTCATTAAGTAACTTCCGCCGAATCGCGAAGGTCTACCGCCTGCCATGGTCAGATAGAGCGCAGTACTATAATGGGGTTCATGTACAGCAACCCGGCGCCAACTCCTGTCTACAGCAAGACATATCGCTCCATTAGATTTTCTTCTCGCACAGCAAGACCAATCCTCTGACATGCCTCGCATCCTACCAGATCTCGTACCTCCTCTCGCGACGGATCACTACGAATCTGTCGAGCAAGATAAAACGTTCGGTCGATGCTCAATAGGTGCGGCAAATGACCCGCCCGAATATAATCCAAACTTTCCAGTGGCAAGTACTGCAGACACATCAACAGCGTTATCACCAGCATCCCGGTAACTAAGCCACTACTTGGGTACCCTGGTCAGCCTTGTTTTAAATTCTTCGAAACGAAACGATCAACCACTGCCCGATCATGCTCAGCGAGCTGCTCTGGTATTACTTTTAGGCGACATTTCACCAGCATCTCCGACGCACTCTTCGTGTTTACACGATTGCTACCGTCGATGGTATTACCCATCCAGATGACAACCCTCCGAGAATCACTGGCGAGTGTAAAAGCTTTCAACCACCACGCATTCGTCAAATTCTCCGCGCGACCGCCTCCAGCTCAGCCACATTAAGGTGAAGATGATCCGACTCCTTGCAGAGCCTCGATACATCCTCAACAATGCGACCATCGACCTCCTAGGCCACACCAAATCCTAGGAAACTAGCATTGGTCCACACGTCCACATCACCGTGCGGACTAATGCTCCACAGTCTCTAGCTATCCGACGAGCACGTGCCAACAACTCGGCAACTAAATTGCTAACCGAGTTATCAACCCGGTCGTTTCAAGCACCGCTACATCCCAGCCGCTTCAATGAACTTCAGCAGCGACGCAGCCACCCGGCTACCATGTAGTGACCTGCCAATCGGTCACACAAGAACAGCCCTCTCTTTGTCGATCCGGCCCCCACCTAACCAAAATCATACAGCGCTGTTTCTCCCGACATTATAAGATGCCGGTTAGGGTCTCTCGCAAATAAACTCCACACAAACGGCCCCCTCAAGACTTTGGCTGCTTCGTCTCAAGCCCTTACTTAGCCAGGTGCTCCCGGAGCTCCATAGCGCTAGCCACGGGCTCGTGGATGACGATATAATAGTCATAGTAGATCGTCCCTCGCCGAATGTGGCCGTAAAACGACAGAACTTTGCCAAGAATTACAGACATAACTCCAAGCGCAAATGAGAGGCCAAACCCATCCATGTCAAAGCAAAAGGGACATCCTTATGCTTCACGACCTGATATTTTCATAGGTCCTCGGAAACGTGAAATTCCACGTACGCAGATGAGACTTGAGATTTGGCACACTTGTGTATCGTGGGAAATAAAGTGGGGTTCGCTAATGACTTTTTACAGTTTTTCGTAGTGAGATGCTACACATACCATTGGATTCATGAAAGCAAGGTGTACAAGCAAATACACAACGATTTTTGAAATATTGAAAGGAAAATTGGCAAGTTTTATATATATATATATATATATATATATATATATATATATATATATATATATATATACTAGTGGCCAGTGCTGTCATTATAAATGACGGCAAAAAAAATTAACACTTCGCCAAAACCCCCACCGTCTGTTGTTCTTCCTCTTTTTTCCTATATCTAATACTGAAGAAAAAGATTCCAAGGTACTCAACTTTTCTTTTTGCCAGAAGGGCTAGTAGACTGAGTTCTATTTCTCCCCTATCTAATACTGAAGAAAAAGATTGCAAGGTACCCAACTTTTTTTTTGCCTAAGAAAAAGATTGCAAGGTACCCAACTTTTTTTTTTGCATTTTGAAATCTGAATTTTCTCCTATCTTATGCCCATAGAGCGTGGCAGGAAAAATATAAATATAGTTATAAATAAATAAAAACATGACATGAATTATTATATACTATTATATTTGAAAATATTTTTATTAATTTTCATTTTTTCCATAGATTTTTCAATGTAACTAAAACCATTGTGAATTTTCTGATTCAGCGAGTATAGGTATATAAACACCAATATACTATAAATCCAATGGTATCTGTATCATCTCTCTATGGTAAAAGCTGTAGGAGTTTATTTGTTTGATAAATAAACAACATTGAGGTTGGGCCCCGTGCTTCATCTCCCTCTTTCTCCCTCTTAGACTTGCACTGGCTGCCTAAAACTTTGCCTGCACGTCCATCTAACATGTAGCTACTGTTTGGTGAAAAACCAGATTTTTGAAAATTTGAAGCACCTCCTCAGTGCCCTCACCCACCCAAAAGAAAGTTTTTTATTGCCTAGCGATTGGGCCAATCTTCATGAAATGTGCTACAGATATATGTATATAAAAACAAATGTGGACGAGGCTCATGTAGTTTTTTTCCCATTTTCCCATGGAAAACAAAGTACTCAAAGAAAATGCGAGAAAGGGGATCCATTTTCTTTGAAATAACTCATTTTCTAAATATCTCTACCAAGTTTCATGAAGATCAGCCTAATAGTAAGAAAGCCTTTTCGAGATCAAACAAGTGAAATTTTCAGGAAAGCCACCCCCATCCCCTCAGAACAAAAGTTTTTTTATTATTGTGCAGATTTTCATGAAACTCAGTACAGCTATGTAGAATTTGAAAAATGTGGGTTAGGCTCTTGTGCTATTCCTATTTTCTTAATGGAAAATGAGTTATTTAACAAAAACAGATTCCCCTTTTCCCCTGTTTTCTTTGAATGACTCGTGTTCTCTGAGGAAAATTGGGAAAAGTACAAGAGTCTAACCAACATTTTTCAAATTTACCTATCTGTGCCAAGGTCCATGAAGATTAGCCCAAAATTAAAAATTTATTTGAAGTTGGAAAAATAAACTTGATATTGAGAGGCCCTGTCCCTTCCCTCATCCCCCGTTGTACAGGCTGCCTGAAATTTCGTCTATGTGTCCGTCTGATCTATAGCTACTATTAAGTGAAAAAATAAACAAATTTTAAAATGTCAGGTTTTTCCTAAACGGTTCCCTTAAGCTCATTGCGCAGCTGCTGCCACTTCTGTATTTTCGCGCCGCACAGAGCGACCACTTCATCATCTGTGTGATACTCGACACAGTCATTTAGCTCACGCTTATTCATGATTGGACGCACTTTATCCTTCGTCGGTTGAACGACAGCCAACAAGGGAATGATGCCCTGAACAGGACCATCCCACTACAACCATCCCTTCGAGATCTAACTCTAGATCTCTGCGCCATAACGCCCACACACACCAGGCGCTTGAGTCTACTTGTACTCCACGATCCGTATTTTCAACCTTAAAGTCGGCTCCTTAGATCACGGCCACCTGACAGTCCAACGGCCAGTGACAAAAGTGGCAAGGAAATCGGGGTTCACTATGTACCAACGCGGGTTCTATCTTCTCACATTTTTTAGTGGATTCCCACTGCTTTTAGCTCTTCATCCCAAGAGTTAGCAACATTCACTGATTTACCAGCTGAGGAACCTGTATGGGATAAGAGATTCTACTGGATTGTTTTTCATGTTTTCTAACCGTTGAGAGATGGCCATATAACTTTGTTTTCTTATTGTAATTACACATTTCTTTTAAGAATTCAGTCATATGCTTTTATTGTTTGACACATAAATTTCTTCAATTTATCCAACCAACCGACCCCTACGTCGTCTCCGGGCTGGCCCTAAGCTTATGAGTACTGCAGTTGTAACCATTCCCTGGCAGTCTACAACATCCGAGTTGTCGGGGTTTCCCCCCCCCCAGACGACCGAATACCTCAAGTCAGAGTCCCTCTTGACGGTTATGCTTCCCTCCCCATGTAGCTCCCCTCTGCAGCCCCTAAAGCCCAGAGCAGGACAGCCAGACTAAGGAGGCAAGCACGGCCCCGCGCGCCGCCATCAGCACGAGAACGCTCACATATGCACCATCAATGAGCTAAAGAAGTGCGCGGTTGGCCATCAGGAAGCCACCAACATCACCACCCAGGAGACCATCAACCCCAATGTTCTCCGTCACTTCTAGTACAGTGATACGGAAACAGTTCCCCTGCAACCCAAAACCAACCCGACGGTGCATCCTTCGTGGGAGTTCCTGCATCCGCCGTTACCTCACCCGCAAGAGAAAGAATGGGGCGAGCGAGTTTGGGCACTAATGAAAAATTGGCTATAAAGATTGTAAGAGTATGTAATAGCTATGACTATGGCTTCAGAAACATGCTATAGAACGGAACTTTTTCATGAAGTATGTGCAAAATTTGAAGTGATTCCTCCAATAACGTTACTAGTTATGGTAAACTATGCGCAATTTAGCTTTTCCTGTGCAGTTAATATTCATCATATGCTTGAAACTGTGTTACTTGTTGCATCATATGGTGCGCATTCCATTTGTGATACAGGCAAACTTTCAACACTGCTTCTAAGGGTACGAGACTTGCTCTTTACGATGGTGTCCTCTAAATTTGAAGTAACCGTTGTTTAACGAGATAATGTCGGTGCGTGAAGACGCCCCCGCCTCGACGCTCGGTTTGTAGTGTACCTGCTTTAGCCGGAATCTNACTCGAAATGATCCTCCTGTCTGGAGTTACACAAACAAGCGAGTTGTGGTGCAAACGACAGAGATACTCTGGCTACCGCTCACCACTGCAAAAGTGTTCATTGGAACATTCTAACTATTTTCCATTTTCCTATAGAAAACAAAGTATTCAAAGAAAATGCGAGAAAGAGGATCCATTTTCTTTGAAATAACTCGTTTTCTCAATATCTCTACCAAGTTTCATGAAGATCAGCCTAATAGTAAAAAAGTCTTTTCGAGATCAAACGAGTGAAATTTTCAGGAAAGGCACCCCCGTCCCCTCAGCACAAAAGTTTTTTTTATTATTGTGCAGAGTTTCATGAAACTCGGTACAGCTATGTAGAATTTGAAAAATGTGGGTTAGGCTCTTGTGCTATTTGCTATTTTCTCCATGGAAAATGAGTTATTTAACAAAAACAGAATCCCCCTTTTCCCCTGTTTTCTTTGAATGACTCGTGTTCTCTGAGGAAAATTGGAAAAAGTACAAGAGTCTAACCAACATTTTGCAAATTTAGCTATCTGTGCCAAGGTCCATGAAGATTAGCCCAAAATTAAAAATTTATTTGAAGTCGGAAAAATAAACTTGATACTGAGAAACCCGGCTCCTCCCCTCATCCCCCATTGTACAGGCTGCCTGAAATTTCTTCTATGTGTCCGTCTGATCTATTGCTACTATTTAGTGAAAAAATAAAAAATTTTTATGACGTCAGGTTTTTCCCTAAACGGTTCACTTAAGCTCACTGCGCAGCTGCTGCCACTTCTGAATTTTCGCGCCGCACACAGCAACTGCTTCATCATCTGTGTGACACTCGACAAAGTCATAAAGGGGGTCGTTTATAAATTTTGGAATTTTCTTTATTAGTGGTCTGATCTTACTGAAATTTTCGCATAATATGTAAAATTGAAAAAAAAAAACACTTTTTATTCATGTAACTTTTTCTGTTATGGCCTTAGTTTTATATATATATAATATATATTTATATATTTTAAAAGAATAGAACTGCCTCAGTTTTTATGCTAGAATAAAAACAAAGACAGTTTTGGAATCCTTGAAAGATTCCCCACAACAATTAGGTTTTTTTCAATTTTTTTTCTATTTCGTTTTCTATTAATGTGAGATTTTAGATGGGCGACTGAACTCTTTCAGTCACCCATCTAAAATCTCACGTCAATAGAAAACGAAAAAGAAAAAAATTTAAAAAACGTAATTGTTGTAGGGAATCTTTCAGGGATTCCAAAACTGTCTTTGTTTTTATTCTAGCATAAAAACTGAGGCAGTTCTATTCTTTTTTAGTCTGAAAATATAGATTTTTCATTAGAGGCAATTTTATGTTTTTTTTTGTTATAAAATGCAGTATTTCCAAAGGAAATACCCTTGGCATGTTTCATGTATAGTACATTCCCACCTACAAATATCTAACATTCTTCACATACTAATAAAATTGTAAAATAATCATGTATTAGATGAATAAATAATGAAAATTGTATTCATATAAATTTTGATTTTTATTTTTTGTCGGTAAGCAAGCTGCAGGAAGTCATCAACACATAATTGCAACATCAACAGCATGAGGCCATGTGAGGTCGTGTTTGTAAACATTGACTGCAGAGCTATTGAGTCACATCTGCACGCCCCCCATACCCTCTTTGCCTCCTCCCTTCTAGGGCTTCTATTGCCACTAGCCCCCTCAACATTTGGTATGCAATACCTACCCTTTGGTATACTGATGATTTTGCAACAAAAAAATTAGGCAAATTTGGACCCCCTGCGGACCCATTTCTCCCCCCCCCCATTTTGTAGGGGTTCTAGTGCCACTAGCCCCCTAGAAATTTGGTATGCAATAGCCTTTGGTATACTGATGATTTTGCAGCAAAAAAAAAAGGCAAATTTGGACCCCAGTGGACCCATTTCCCCCCCCGCCCCATTTTTGGGGGGTTCTAGTGCCGCTAGCCTCCTAAAAATTTGGGACGTAATGCCCCCATACCTGCAGACACTTTTTGAGCAAAAAAAAAAACAGAAAATTTATAATTTTGACCATTTTCGCCTAAACGACCCCCTTAAGCTCACGGTTATCCATGACTGGACTTACTTTATCCTTCGTCGATTGAACAACAGCCAACAAGGGAATGATGCCCTGAACTGGACCATCTCATTTCAACCATCCCTTCGAGATCTAATTCTGGATCTCTGCGCCATAACGCTCGCACACACCAGGCGCTTGAGTCTACTTGTACTCCGCGATCCGAATCTGCAACCTTAGAGGCGGCTCCTCAGATCACGGCCACCTGACGGTCCACCGGGCCAGCTTGACAAAAGTGGCAAGGAAATCGGGGTTCACTGTGTACCAATGCGGGATCTATCCTCTAGCATTTTTTTTAGCAGATTCCCACTGCTTTTAGCTCTTTATCCCAAGAGTTTAGCAACATTCACTGATTTACCAGCTGGGGAACCTGTATGGGATACGAGATTCAACTGGATTCTTTTTCAGTTTTCTAAACCCGTGAGCGATGGCCATATAACTCTGTTTTCTTATTGTAATCATTTCTTTTAAAAATTCATTCATATGCTTGTATCGTTTGACATATAAATTTCTTCAATTTATCCAACCAACCGACCCCTACATCGTCTCCAGGCTGCCTCTCAGCTCATGTGTAGTCGTCGTACCCATTCCCTGGCAGTCTACAGCATCCGAGTTGTCGGGGTTCCCCCCCCCCCAGACAACCGAATACCTCAAGTAAGAGTCCCTCTTGACGGTTATGCTCCCCTTCCCCATGTAACTCACCTCTCACCTCTGCAGCCCCTGAAGCCCAGAGCAGGACAGCGAGACTAGGGAGGCAAGCACGGCCTCACGCGCCGGCATCAGCAAGAGAACGCACACGTATGCACCATCAACGAGCTAAAGAAGTGTGCGTTTGGCCATCAGGAAGCCACCAACATCACCACCTAGGAGACCATCAACCCCAAGGTTCTCCGTCATTTCGAGTACAGTGACACCGAAACAGTTCCCCTGTAACCCAAAACCAACCCGACAATGCATCCTTCTTGTGAGTTCCTGCCATCCGCCGTTACCTCACCCGCAAGGGAAAGAATGGGGCGGGCGAGTTTGCGCATTAACGGAAAATTGGTTATAAAAATTCTAAGAGTATTTAACATGAATATGGCTTCAGAAACATGTAATAGAATGGAACTTTTTCATGAAGTATGTGCAAAATCCGAAGTGATTCCTCCAATAGCCCTCACGGGTATATTATGACGGGCCCTATCCCTGTCATAATATATATGGGCCCTTCGACCCCAGAGGCAAACCCGAGTACCTTTTCCGCAGGAGATGTTGCATCTGGCCGCAGTTCCTGCTGACGTGGTTAGTTTTGTAAAGTTAGGTAGGTTCTCTATTTCCTTTTCTGTTCCGCGAAGTACGCTGTCGATCGAGATAGCGCACCTAGTCCGCGGGATTTCTCTCATCTTTCTTGTGTGGAAGGCCGTGAAAGAGGCCGACCACTCGATTGTCTCCTACTATGCTTTGCGCCTTGTTTCCTGCCCGTAGGAGCGCACGTAGGCCACGCGACAAATTTTTGTAGTATTTGAATACTACACACTCATCTCTGTTGGAACGCCTGAGTTGCAGCTATGGAAGTTAAACAAAGTTTACAATAATAATAAGATTCCTCCAATAACGTTAGTGTCAGACCGGGTGAATCGGACTGGCAATCTGGAAACTTTGTTGCTACTGAGACGTCTGCCAGAATTAGGAGCTACAAATACACTTGCATACAGTTACCTTATATGTGCACTAGCTACTATACAGAAACTTTTAAATATGTTGGTACTTGCAGTGACACAGTTGAAAATACGCGGTGCGAGTGCATACCGGCAGGTATGCACTCCAGGTAAATCGGACCGGCACAGTCAGGTGATTCGGGTTTGTTATTAGTAGTGAAAAAAGAATCAATATTGAATCCTCATATTTTCTCTGTATATTGGCTTACTACCCTTATACATAGGCAACATATAACAGGGGCTCTCAATGTCTTAACGTTTTTGTGGCAGACACTTCAAAGGATCGGGCCAGTGAAATGAGAAATTCTGGCTGAATCGGACCGGACGTCACGAAAGATTCGGTTTGGTTAGTAGTATTGGTATATAAATAAACACTGAACCTTCATATTTTATCTGTATATAGGCCCACTACTACTCTACATGGGCAACATGTAGCAGAACCTTTAAATGTCTGTACATTTTTGTAGTAAACCCTCTAACATACCGGTCCGATTCACCCGGAATTTTTTTTTTTTTGCCAGGTGAATCGGACAGATCATCAAAGTAGCATAGTGACCGAAGTATACATAGTACCAAATAATCCTTGGTTCTATTGTAAAGAGCAACTATTTTTACCTCTATGACCCAAGTTTCATGAAGCTGCTACAACTCCTTTATGTCTGCAACAAAAGTTGAAAAACACATTCGTTTTTGAGGTGCAAAGTTGAAACAAGGTTATTTTTTTCTCAAGTTCATTTTTCGTTTACCACAAAAATGTTCAGATATTTAGAGCTGCTGTTACATGTTGCCTATGTAGGGGAGTAATGGGCCTATGTACAGAGAAAATATGAGAATTCAGTATTTATTCATTTTCCAATACTAATAGCAGGTCCGATTCACCCGTGCGGTTCATTCGGTCCGATTCACCCGGTCCGACGCTACTAGTTATGGTAAACTATGCGCCATTTAGCGTTTCCTGTGCTGTAATATTCATCATATGCTTGAAACTGTGTTACTTGTTGCATCATATTGTGCGCATTCCATTTGTGATACAGGCAAACTTTCAACACTGCTTTTAAGGGTACGAGACTTGCTCTTTACGATGGTGTCCTCTAAATTTGAAGTAACCGTTGTTTAACGAGATAATGTCGGTGCGTGAAGACGCCCCCGCCTCGACGCTCGGTTTGTAGTGTACCTGCTTTAGCCGGAATCTGTCAGATTTTCTTGCTTTCAGAGTGTAGAAATGAAATTTCCCGAGAAGGGGCATACTCCGTTGAAGGTATCTATGTTAGCTGAGAAGAAACCGCCTGCAAAGTGGGGTAAAGTTTTCGTTGAACTAAGTACGTCTCTGTCCGCTCTTTTAGTGTATGTAATCCCATATCATGTAATTTGCTACGAGAGATATGATGCGCAAGTGCTTCATGTATCATACTTAGTAGACAGTGGCAGTACGATGATGCTTCTAACTGCGTGTGGAGGATGTTAGCATTATATCCAGACTAAAGGGCCCGTGCTGTCAAAAATGATAATGAGAATTCTGTGATGACAATTCTTCATTGATTATGCTTTCGTTACTAGTATGCACACTGCACAGCCTATAGAGGAAAACACTACGACGGTCAAATGAAGTTATCTAGTCAGAGATGCGTGCTTTCTACTGAACAGTATACTTCAATTCGTCTTCAGCATATTCCTTTCCTCCCTCAAATGACATGTAAAAATATTAACTATATTAGTAAGTGTGAAATATCACTAAATTTAATTTCCGCTGCATATAGAGAATACACCGGAATATAATTTCAGCAGAACGTAATTTTCACACCCAAGAGGAAAATCCTCCTTCAAAGGAAGATAGCAAGTTGGCATAAAGAACTATTACGTCTAGTATACCGGGAAAATTGCTTCCTCTGCGTATCGTTGATTATCTATTGAATGTGTAGGTAGCTACATCATGAACTGATAGAAAATATAATTTCGATGTAGAGACAAAGTACTGAATATCAAGCTCCACGGGAATGGCAAGAGAAGCTTGAAGAACAAGAACTGCATTCAATGTTAATAATGATAGGTATTTCCAATTTAGCCATCTTCTGCAACCTTGTCTAATTATTGCCTAGTGAATTTTATCTGAAAGGTTAGCAGGATCGCCTAAATCTCCAATGTGGCAAGGAATGGATTCAATTAATAAAGGGATAAGCATATCACTTTTGTCTTCTTCAGGCTTCTGCAATCTGGTCATTGATCTCCATGAAAATGCAACTTGCTTATGAAATCTGCTACCTGGCCTATTTTTTACCTACTTCATTAAGATGCAGATACAAAATAAATAAACAAATGGTTCTACTACCTATATAAGAATTCCCCTCTTGAGGATTAAGCTGGTCCTTTTCTGGGGAAGTTGTGTTTGCAGTTGAGAGAAGGAAATTTAATCCAGGAACTTTTTTCCGCGGAAGGAGAATCCAGGTTTGTTTGGCAGTATACCAGATGAATTCTTTTAAAGCTCGCTCTTAGACGGCCAAGTTAGGGTCACTTCAGAGATTGTCAATCTTAGGACTTGGGCCGGGATTGTTTGCAGAAGCCGGTTTGGTCTTGGTATTTGGGAACCAGGTTTGGTAGCTATTGGATACGGTGATGGGTTCCCGCCTAGCTTTGTCAAGGTTGATCTCTCTCTCTATTGTTTGAAAGAAGAATAAGTCAGAAGACGGCCTATGAGGCGTCCTCACATCGTTGGAATCCCTTAACTACGGTTTTTGTAGGTACATAAGCCTTCTATAAGCGACCTGTATTATGGAGCGCTGAGCAAGAGAGTTTTTACAGGGATCATATTTTCCTCTGGTATGAATGAGAGCAAGGGCCAGAAAGAACAACACTGTCGGTTCTTATAGGGAAGTCGTATTTTAACATAAGTTGAGTTCATACCTAGTTATGAAGAAGCTATCTTCGCAAATCTGTAGTTAGGAGAAGGAAGAGCTGAATTAAAATACGTCTTGCACAAGATATTGTGCCGACTGTGTTTAGAGATACCTAGGCGCTCCAAATCTAACTGGGAAGAACTACTTCTTTTGCAGAAGCTTAGCTACCCAGGTTATAAATTATTAGCTACAATGAAGTACATACTAGCTACTCTTTGCTAGGAACCCTATATTCCACTTCTATCTCTAATACTCATTGGTAATTGCAGATGACAGTCCAGCTGCCTTCTCCCCTGTTGCTGCAGAAGGCCTTCAAATCAAGCAAGAACCGCCGAATGAATGCCTATATGTGAAGGAAGAGCCCGTTGACTGGATTAGTGATAGACTGGTGAGACTGTTAGCTGGCTCTCGTTACTAACCCCTCTGCAACTTTGGAATACGATGTTCGTCAACTTTGTTGGGATGAACAGTTGCTGAGCTCCTGGATGAACTTCGGTCCGTAAACTCAAAGCCTGTTCCTTTGAGGGGAGTTCCTTCCAAAAGTAATGCCTTGTATTTTTTAATCCGCCCAAGGGATTGCAAATTGCTGTGTTATGGTAACTGAACTGATGCACTCATAGCCTGAAAGTTTCATATTTCATGTGAAGATATTAATAGTTTGACTCACTAAGATAGTAATCCCTGTTGTGGACGTGCGTCAGAAGCAGAGATTCATCATTGAATTTCTCTATATAGAAAAATTGAACATATCAGCATTCATCGGCGGCTGGTGAAGTTCACGAAGCATATGTAGTTAGCACTAATGTCAGCACAGAGTAAGAGATTGGCTCGTCAATATTAAAGTGGCGACAGAAATGTAAGTGATAAAGTGTGCTCCGGATGACCATGCACAGCCACGGTACCACCAACCCATAAAAAAAATGTGCCGCTATTAACTTATTTGCACCGATCGGCGGCGTGTAGAGTTTGATGTGGGGGAGGGGAGAGGTCAGTGCCTGTCCATGAAAAATAGACCGCATCGTCAGGAGCAGACTTTTACAACTGAGGCATCAGTTGAGCTCTCGTTCATCACTGGTGAAAGTGCAATGAGAATAGTTGTGACTACAGAGAAAAATGAAGTCTGGAGCACAATAGGTCATATAATTTGATGGTGTCACTTCCATCTTCGTTGCTGTTCAAAGTAGAGGTAAAAATTAGAAGGCATTACTTCTGTAACAACCCTTGTAGGACCCATAGAAAATTCACTCTCACGTACATTTAGCTTGACTAAATTATGATTTGAAAACCGATTTGTCTTGCAAGTAGTCCGTAATTATACGTATGAAACTGAATTTTCATAGGAAAAATTTCAACAGTAGCCGTTATGACCAAACATTTATGGCTGCAGCTCTACTTTTTGCACATTCTGACCTGTTTTGAGTTGCATCTCCCAAGAATTAGGTAGTGAAACATGTAATAGAGACACTCTAAAGCCCGCTGTGCATGGCTGCCTTTATGCCAGGGTGTACTGTGTTTGCTTCTTCACATTAAAGAAAACTTTGTAGATATGACGGTGATTGCATAGCCTCGTTGCTGATACAGCTACTGCATGTTTCTTTTTTATTTTATTTTTTGTTTGTTTGATTATTGACCATACCCTTTGTATATTTGCTACTATTGCAGGTTTCACTGACGCAGTTGCTTAAAAAATTTTGAAAATACAATTTTGTTATTACAAGTGTGCTTTAATTGGTCCAAACTTTTTCCACATCAGCATTGTCTACCAATTATATATACACGTTCCTTGTCCTTATTGTGGACAACTTATCGTGCCGCATTGTGCTTTTCGTTTTTCATTTTTACTTTTTATTCCATTCTGTAGCACAATCGCATCAAGCTACACTGACGCCCCATGCACTACTGGCATTCACTTTTGTACCAAGTATAATTACCGTACCTCAGCCAAGGAGGTTTTGTTTTCGTCGTGTTTGTCTGTTTGTCACCAAGATAAATCAAAAAGTCTAGAACCGATTTGGCGAAATTTACAGGGATTGTTAGGTATGTTAGGAGGAACAGATGATTAACTTTTGGTGAAGATTTGTTCATCTGTTTGTTTGTTTGTCTGCCTGCCTCATTTTTCTCAATGCCATAACTCAAAAAGTTATCGATGGATTTTGATAAAATTAATATGAGTTGTTAGCACATTAACTCACAAAATAAAGAATGGAGTATATGAAATTTATAGAGGTTATTAGTAATGTTAAAAGACGTAAATGATTAAATTTTGGTGCAGATCGGTTTGTTCGTTTGTATGTTTGACTCATGTTTGTCTTAACATTTGTTAGCACTATAACTCAAGAAGTTATGAACGGATCTTCAAGAAATTTGCACAAATTGTTATTACCATCAAAAGGCACAAATGGTTAGATTTTGGAGTTTATACTAAGAAAATTTTGGTTTCAGAGCCAATTTGACTTTTTCGTTACCGCTGCCTTGTTTGGCGGAGGTATGCACTCTCAGAGTGCTCTAGTTGCAACTGCTCCTTGTATATTTTATTTAGCTACTGGATTTTGAAAACATTTTTGGAAGAAGCAGGTCGTAAGTAAAGCCGACGCAGATATACTTGCTCTGTTCTTCCTTGCACATGCATGAGTCCCACGAGGCAAGAATCTCCGCTTCCATTGGAAAAAACTAGAAACTGCCGCATTGTCTACGTCAGGCTTGAACCGTCTTGCTTTTCTTGGCAGCTTACTTATCTCAGCATTAGCTATTTCTTCATTATTTGCCGTAATCATTGGTAGAGAACTCAACCCAGTTGATACCTACAAGATGCAGAGTTGTCATTATTTCTTATCAGTTTGCCCAAAGGAAACCGCAGCTCCTAAGTACCCTATTAATCAAAGAATTTTCTTCCCTTGAATTTTATATCATAGGATTGGCTTGGGTCAGTATTGCTTGAGCCACCCCCTTCAAAAAATAGAATTCCTTGAAACTGAGATATTCTGCTTTTCATTTACTTCCCTGAATGTGATGTTTAGAAAGCAGGAAGAACAACATAACAAGCAAAAAAAAATTGAAAATGATCAGAAGTTATTTTCATTTTAAAGAAATGTTTGTATTGCCTTTTAGTATCCCAATTGCTCAAAAAATATAATTGCTTGATGATATTCAGTCCTGTCTTTATCCAATAATTTGGTGTTTGATGGGAGCTACTTGTCAAAAAATTCATAGTGTACAAAAAGATAAGTTCCTGGCAGTTATGCAAGTACACAGAGCTCTCTACCACATATTGTATTTTGACGTCGTGTTGTCTGTCGTGACAGCAAACTGATATGCTTCTACCGCCCATTCACTTCTATTGTTAGAAAAAAGAGGCCTACATTATTCTCTTTGACAGGATATCAGCACGCAAGAGCCGTCACACCATGGGCCAGTACCGGCAACACACGATAGTGACGGACCCGCAAGAGGGCTCTCAAATGAGACCCATATGGCCGGTACAGCTTCAGTTGGGAGTGAACTTGACCCAGCACCCGTGAACAATCCTGTGACAGCAGTCAACGAGCTGGGTGGGCCATCTTCCTTCAACGAGCTGAGTGGGCCATCTTCCTTCGACGAGCTGAGTGGGCCATCTTCTTTCAACGAGCTGGGTGAGCCATCTTCCCTCAACGATCTGAGTGGGCCATCTTCCTTCGACGAGCTGAGTGGGCCATCTTCCTTCAACGAGCTGGGTGAGCCATCTTCCCTCAACGAGCTGAGTGGGCCATCTTCCTTCGATGAGCTGAGTGGGCCATCTTCTTCTGATGGGCCCCGTTTTAATCCTAATCCATTAGGTGCTAATGGGGAGAATGGGATTGTGACTCTACTCGAGTGTTGTGTGTGTGAGTATATCGGTTCTTCTCATCGGGAAGTCCAGGCTCATTTTACTGTCATCCATTCACGCCAGCGACCTTTTAAGTGCAAAGGTTGCGATTTTACAACGAAGAGAAAAGTGACCGTGATGAATCACTATATGTCCAAACATACCAATGAAAAACCCTGGAAATGCACTCAATGTGATTATGCTTGTGTTAAGAAAATTGCCCTGTCTACCCATGTCAAGTACAAGCATTCGGGAGAAAAACGCTTCAAGTGCAGCGAATGCACCTATGCATCTGTAACCAAAGCCCATCTTGATGTGCATTTCGCCCGTAAGCATTCAGGGCAGAAAAGCTTCAAATGTAAAGAGTGTGATTATGCTTGTGTTACACAGAACGAGATCAGTATTCACATCGAAAGCAGGCATACTGAAGTGAAGCGCTTTCAGTGCACTGATTGTGATTATGGTTGCGCCACAAAGAGCCAACTCAAAGGTCATTATACCTACAAGCACTCAGTGGGTAAATTCTTCAAGTGCAGCGAATGCGATTATGCTGCTGTTAGGGAATACGACCTCAAACTTCATTTTGCTCGCAGACATGTAGAAGATAAACTTATCAAGTGCAGTGAATGTGATGATTCTTTTGCCACGAATAAAGCATTGAAAGATCATTGTGCTTTTAAGCATTCAACTGAGAGAAACTTCAAGTGCGCTGAATGCGATTATGCTGGTGCCACCATGAACAGTCTTAGGAGTCATATTAGCCACAGGCATTCTAAGGAGAAACGTTTCAAGTGTCCTGAATGTGATTATGCTTGTATTATGAGAAGTGGCCTAAAGATTCATTTTGCTTACAAACATTCAGGGGAAAAGAATTTCAAGTGCACTGAATGCGATTATGCTTGCGTTACAAAAAACCATCTTGACAGTCATTTTTCGCGACGGCATTCACAACAAAAACGCTTTAAATGCAGTGAATGCACTTATTCTTGTATTGAGAGAAATGATCTAAAAATTCATGTTGCTCAGGAACATTCAGGAAAGGAACTATTCACATGCAGCGAATGTAATTATGCTTCCGTTTCAAAGAAAAATGTGAGAAACCATTTTTCCCACATGCATTCAGGAGAAAAGCGCTTCAAATGTAGCGAATGCGATTATGCGTGTGTTGCAAATCGCATGCTAAAAATTCATTTTGCTCGGAAACATTCCGGCGCGAAGCCTTACAGCTGCAGTGAATGTGAGTTTGTTAGTTCAACCTCAATCGATCTAAACAGACATTTTGCCCGCAGGCACTTAGAAAAACTTAAATGCACCATGACAGCTACCACTGACAAATAGGAGAAGCTTGAATACACAATGGCAGCTATGGGCAATTTTAGCCTTATTTGTAGTTACTGTAATGGTGAGACTAGCACTTTCCGCGACTCTATTGCATCTGTCACGTTTTAATTCGATCGATAATTGCTTATGTGAACAGTCAGTAGGTAGCTCCTGTGGAATATCGGTAGTGGGATAGTAATGCCCTGACCTTGTAATAAGTGCATCTTTCACGTCTCAGCACACTTGACGCATTGATTAGTGTTGCTGTGCTTTAAAAGTTAACAGATTTGTAAAAGAATTATAGGTGAAGCTATGGATCCTTTATCTGTCTTCGTTTTATGGAAATTTTACCTATTAAAAAAATTAATTCCTGGGTCCTCTAAAAGAACTACAGCTAATCAATTTCATACGCCAATACTAAGTCACAAAACCAGTAGCTAACCAGTTCTTGTTTTGCGTTGAAATTTCCCCGCATGTAAAAGAAGAACAAAACACTTAGAAGAATAATTTCTTGAAAATACCAATGTAAAAAATATATATAACAACAGTGCTTCAACGTCTAAATTTAAACTGTGCAGGTAGCTAACCGGCAAAACGATGCTTGTACCTAAGAATTGTAAAAAAAATTGAACCAATGCAGTTAAGTTACGTAAAACCACGGGTTCAATATCGAGAAATGCCTGAAATAATTCGGTGTAGTGTGCGAGTTGTTACTCGTGTTCTCTTGTAAACGAGGTAAAGCAGTGTGCCATGCTGCTGATCACTTCTTCTTGTAATTGTGTAAAATTCTACTTCGTTGTTCTTGTTGTGCCTTAGTGGACTAAACTTCGGTATACCGGGGATTTTCAACGTCTCTTTACGCTCTATGAGTGTTCGGAAATTCTTCCTGTCTTACTGGTACCGTGACGATTACAACATTCGGTTTTCTCACTACAGACTTTAGACTTTCTTTGATGATGGGGACAACAGTGATACTTGGGGTTAATTCCTTTAGGTGACATAGGTTGGGCCATAGGCCATATAGTTAGTTTGATTAGGTTTACCCAATGTTATAGGGTGTAGCGACCTTAGGTACACCCTGTAACTTACCTTAGCGTAAGCTAGGTCTTCCATCCTCTTCTGATGTAGGTACTTCCCTCAGTTCATTCTCTTTTCCGACCTTCTGCTTCGACGCGCGTTTATCCTGCATGGAAACACCCTCCTACATTGGTTCAACATTTCTATAGACATACTATATGTCCGTTTTTTCTTCTTCTACGCGATCACTCTCGTTGTAGAAACGGAGGCTTAAACTACTCGATACAATTTATTAAAGTAATAATTATCACGGTTAATTGGTTTTTAAATCCCCATAAAATAATAAATCTGCGAGGTAACACTTTAGTCTACATGTTATTTTTACCTCCGCCTATCAACCTATGTTTTTATCTGCTTATATTTATCTATTTGTCTCCCACCAATACTATTCAAAAAGTTGCGGACGAGTCTTCCCATAAAGTAATCGTTTGGTACAGTGTGTCTGGATGAACAATTTAAAAATGAACTCAAGTCTTGATGACGATCCGTTCATCTGTTTAGCTACTCCTTTTTTCCTGGAAGTAACCGCAGAAAGTCATGACTGGATCTTTATGAAAATTACAGGAACTGTTTCATGAAAGAGATGATTAAATTTTTGTGATGATCCGTCCGTCCGTTTGGCGTTTTGTCTGTCAGCAGCATGACTGCGAAAAATTATGTACGGATCGTCATATAATTTACAAGAACTGTTTGAAAGTCACGTAGAACAGATGGTTAACTTTTGGTGTTGATCCATCCACCCGTTTATCTGTTTGCTTGTCTGCTATCTGTTAATTATTAAAGTCAGGAAGTTATATATGGGTCCTTATTAAATTTACAGAATCTGTTATGAGTGGCACAAGGAACAGTTGAGTAAATTTTGATGATAATCAGTATGTCAGGCTCTTCGTCTGTCTGTCATTTTTTTTGCACTGCGCTTCTTGGCGAAAAATTGCCACCTCGCAGTGCAGTTTTAGTTTTAAGTATGCATGTATTATGCACGGTGACACGTCGCAGATAAATGCAGTAACACAGTGAAGCCGCGAAAGTGAACCTTGGTTTAGGGCAGAAACATTCTGTCGTGCCTACAGGTTTTGGATGCTGTAGGATAATTAGGCGAAGCTGTTTGTCCTAGCCACTCTTGAGCTACGGAAAAAAGAGCCGTTGCAAATAGTGTGGATCTCACGAAACAAGATGGGAAGAAGCCCCTGAAACTGATGTCCAGAAAAATAAGTAGGTTCCTCATGAACCACATGAGATGGAAAGAACAAAATAAATTCACGCGTCCAAATACACAACCAGATACAGAAATTCCTTCCATTAACACGGTAAATTATTTTAGTTTAAGGAATCTATTTCTCTGTTGTATCGTACTCCTTTCGGCTACGGCGGGAAAACCCTCAATAGAATAATAATAATAAGGTACCTCAAGCACAAAGAATTATTGAGCATGAGAACAGCTTGTATCGATTAAATTAGTTTGAAATACCCTAGGTAAATTAAGTTAATGAATTTGTGAGGTTGGGTAAGGTTTTCTCAGTTGAAGTAAGGTAACTGTTGGATTTGTTAAGGTATAGTAGGGTTGGTATTGGTACTCGCCTCATGAAAATATTCTGGCTGAACCTTCCCGTGTAAGATTACTGTTAGGCGTCTCACACCGAGGGTTAACACTAGTTCCACAATGGTAGGCGTTAATCTATCTGCTCACTGTAGTATTGCAGTAACTTTTAAAGTGTGTTAACACTAGTTCCACAATGGTAGGCCTTACATGTATCTGCTCATTGTAGTAACTTTCAAAGTGTGCTCAGGCTCTCAT
>LQNS02277813.1:6062701-6074637 GCA_001587735.2 Parhyale hawaiensis | reverse complement strand
TATATAAATTACCGGTGTCTGAGGTGGTAGCAGCCCGAGCTCTGTATGGGGGGCACTGCAAACAAGAACCTTCAGTTGCCGGAAACAAGATTGAGGGTAAGTAGGTACATAATGCAATAGAGTTTGGTTGATGCATGCTTTGCTAGCTCTAAATTGGTTCACAGTGCCTTGTCAGTTGAGGAGGATAATTTTGATTTAACTTCTCGGCTATTATGTATGTTTATCCTTTATATTCTGTTTTCTTGAAATTGATCAAGTGCGTCTGTGCGTTTTGAGGATTATTTTGCGAATTTTGGATGAAGTTTCTCATATTTATGTCTTTCCTACATCATTACTTATGTATTCGATAACAATTGATGAGTTCCTAAAATAAACGTTGTAGTTTGCTTGAAAAGGTATTATTAATTACAGCTATGTTTGCCTGGTTTCTTTCGTTTGTACACATTGCTCGGCGCTAATGCCTTCAACGCAATGCATCATTGTACTAGGGTCTAATTTTCTTCGTGTTCCCTTTATTGCTTTGTTAAATGTACCTATATGTATCATTCCTGGGCTTGTTCAAAAAATCTGATACTTATAAGTACATTTTTCCCTCCCATTAGTTATGATGTTAAATAAACTCCACTTGTGAATCGAGCTCCATGATTTTTTATTCGATTTGAGGAGGTTGTATTTTTGCACATGTTATAGTCTGTATCTACCTTGCCCTTTCTACAGTATGTTGCCTTTATTAATGCAAAGACAATTGTTTTACTTTATTTTTCAAGATAAGTGTCTAACTTTGAAATATCAATATTAACTAAATGTATGACTATGTTGCAAATGTTAACAGCACTTGTAAAATGAATATTTAGCCCTTTGCTATGTTTATCATACAATTTGCTTACTTACGACTTTTTTACTGTTACCTCAGATTATGCAACAAGTTAATAAAAACGTCATAAAGAGGAAATAATTCCAAGTGAACAGGAACATTTTTATTAAACGTCCAATTTTACAGTCCAAAACCAATAAATTATAATCAAAACAGTTCAATAAACACTGAAATAAGTGTTCAGAAGTGGTAAACATAACAAGTTGATTTTGAACGTGACAACCTCCATTTTTCATGATTTTTATAAGGCGAGTATCAACAGACTCTGTCAGGTTTGATATTTCAGATGGTGGAATAGAATCTGCAGCTGTTTTTACTACATTCCACAGGCTTACTTTGCTCGAAAACTGCCGACCACCTTTATAGGCCTTCCTTTTGATCATTGCCCAGAGGTTCTCAATGAGATTTAAATCGGGGCTATTCGCTGGTCAGGTCATAATCGTTGAGTTGAATCCTCCATCCGCAAGCCAGGTAGCTATGTATCGAGCTTGGTGTGAGGGAGTGTTATCGTGCTGAAATACCAGTTTGGATCTGCATGCGATACTCTGCTCATCAAGCCATGGAATCAAGTTGGCTGCAAGAAACTGGCAGTATCTTTCTGCATTCAGTTTAACTCCTTTTGCCACTTCCAATGGACCAATAAGGGTGTCACCTACTATCCCCGCCCAAAACGTTACACCTCTCCCTTTTTGTTGACGCTTAAGCCAGTGTCTGTTGAGGTCGGTCATGGAGGACCCATCCAGATGCCCATCGGTCTGGACCATCAAGAGTGGCGCTGCATTCATCAGTAAATACGATTTTGGAGAAATCCCTTTTCATGTTCTCTTCAGCCCATTTGATCTTATTTTCTCTGTGAGTTTTTGTTAGAAGTCGTTATTTAATTACATTTTTCACTTTCCCAAGCTTCTACTGAACCTCCCATCTTGTCTTTCTGCTTAGTATTGGGACTCATCGTCTTCAAACATCACCTTATTTGTAGAAACTTTTTTTCTAGCCATAGAAACCTTTAAATGTCGCAAATTCTGAGCAGTCAATTTCCTCATAGAGGCTCTATCCGGAGTTATCTGGTTGACCTTACCTACAATTGCATACGTAAACCTTAATTGTTCGGTGATCACACTGTAATTCCTTGGAAACTTCGAGTGTTGTCTTATCAAAAGCCAAAAACGAGGTCACTTTGATTTTTTCTTCACTGGGTGGTCCACTTTTCTTGCCCATGTTGACTAGAGAGTGACGATGCATAATCTGGCATAACAGCAGAACCCTGTGCGATAAGCAAAGTTGCAAAAACCTGGGAAATTTTTCTGCTTCATTTTTCTCCAATTGTTTTTATAGTTACAACATGCCTGTGCACTAACTTACTCTGTATTAACATTTTAAATGTTGGACACTTATTTTGAAAAAAAGTAAAAAATTGTATTTGCATAGTCAAAGGTAATATACTGTATTTACGAACAGTTCAGCCGACTTTGTTGTCTCTGTTGCTCGTGCAGCAGCGGCAGGTGACGGAATCAAGCAGGAACTGACTGATGATGACGACTGCATATCTGTGAAGGAAGAGCCCATTGACTGGACCCCTGATGAGCCGGTGAGACTCTTGTCTATCTGTCCCTACTGTATAATTAATGTTTAAGCTCAAGTTACTTAATTTGTCAGTTTTTGTTCAGTTTTACAAATACTACACCAAAGAAATAAAAAATAATAATTGTTAGAAAACTGCATTCATTGCTCTACAAATAAGTTAAAGTAATATACAGCATGCATGTTAAAGATATTTTATTATGTTTCACCTAAGTTCTGCAGTTGCTGAGACTGTGTAATTCCATAGACACAAATTAATTGAAGATGTGTTCATAGTATGCAAGTAATGGTGCACCCATTCCTAAAGAAAACCATTCCAGCCTGCAAATGGCCAGTAATATAAGTTGTAAGACTCATATTATAAATTGCATATAAAGGGTTTAATCCTAACTGCGTGAAGAAATTGCTCGTTTGCAACAAAAGTGGCATAACTCAAATAATTGGTATTTTGAGTTGTTACCACCATCACAATGCCTGCGTCAAGATCTATTAGCCAATTGATAATAACGCCATAACTGAGTCTGTAAAAGTGGCCGCTTGAGAAAGTTCATTATTCCAGTAATAGTTGAGAAAATACTGCGGCATTAAAACTGTTTTCTCCTCTCCTAAAAAATCTCAATTTTTAATTATGACACTGTTGTTGCAAACGAGCAAAATAGTTCGCTTTCATTAAAAAAACGTAACGGCATTCAGGCACTTCTTTCGTTACATATCTATTCTTGGTGGGCAGGTTGGTATTGCAATGAAGCAGTCGCTTTGTGCGCCAGTATGCGATGCTGCCGGACCTGTAAAAGATCCCGCTAATGAGACCTGTTTGTCTAACACATCTTCAGCTCATTCAACTCGCGTGAGTTATCCTGTTACGTCAGCCAACAAGCCGTGCGGCTCCCTTGCATCTGACAGGCTCTTTTCTAATGAAAGCCCTTCAGGTGCTGTTGTTGCCTGTGTGAAACGCCATGAGTGCTGTGTGTGTGAGTATATCGGTGCTTCTGATCAAGACCTGCTCGCTCATATTGCTGCCAAACATTCCGCGAAGGTACGTTACAAGTGCAGATGTTGCGAGTATGCTACTAAACAAAAAAAAAGATTGATGCAGCATTTTATTAAAGATCACAGAGGCGATAATCCTAGGAAATGTGAATCTGGCAATTCATACGTTGCACCGAACGATCCAAGTCAACAGTCTCCAAAAGAGAAACGCTTTCAATGCAGTGATTGTGAGTATGCTGCTTTCGTTAAGAGAGATCTCGCTCGTCACATTGCTTATAGACATCTAAATGAGAAAAGCTTCAAGTGCAGTAAATGTGATTATGCTTGCGTTGAAAAAAAGACCCTCCGTATTCATTTTGCCCGCAAACATTCAGGCGAAAAAGGCTACAAATGCAGCGATTGCGAACTTGCCTTTTGTAGCAAGAGTGAACTCTCGAGTCATTTTTCCCATCGACATTCCGGAGTGAAACGCTACTCATGTAGCATATGTGATTATGCTTGTTTTGCCCGCGGTAAGCTTAATATTCACATTGCCCATAAACATTCAAAAGAGAAACGATACCAGTGTAGTGATTGTGACTATGCTTCGGTTACTAAGAGCGATCTTGCTTGTCATATTACGTATAAACATTCAGAAGAGAAGCACTTTAGGTGCAGTGAATGTGATTATGCCTGTAAGAGAAAGAGCAGACTCAGTAAACATTGTGCTCAAAAACATTCGAGTAAATACCATTAATGGAAGCGTGTTATAATCATTGAGCGAGGCCTGGCTGCCCTAGATGATCATTCTGCCGTTCCCCTATTGTACCGCAATCACAATCTGAAAATCTGTAATAGTGATTACAAGGACAATGGTGACATAGTTAACAGTGCAGACCCATACGTAATATAAAGGGAACAACAAAAAGTTTTACACCGTAATATTGAGTAACTCCGTAGCTCTCAGAAAGTATGCCTGCTTTTATTTTATATCCATTTATTATGTACCAAATTACACAGAACTTGAGCTCTCTTGTTGAACTTACGAAAGGAAGGAAAAGGAAAAGAGATTGTACAATGAATACAGAGATAACATTGTAATTCACTGTACATAAGTGTGTATGCTCAAACTGATATGCATAGACGAAGTTCCAAGCAATCGAGTACTTCGTTTTTGTTGCTAAACTTACAAAGCTCTTATATAGATGGATCTCCTGTAACTACCTTTGGGGTCCGTTTGTTATTTTGCACTATCGTGTCATATGACACGCCCTAGCATAGCCTACGCTAAGGACACTCTGAGTAATTCTCGTAGTTGCCTCGCTTTGATCGCCATCATGTTACTCTTGTGTTCTCGGAAGTATGAAATGGATATTGATATCTTGATTTTGTTTGCATTATTTATGTCTCTTGCACCCTAAGGATGCTGTTATGTTAAGTTTGCTAGGTGTGTCCTACCTCTGAAATAGGCGACAGCATTCTCAGAGGACCTCATGGGTTACATTAGCCCAAAGCAAAGCCTATACAACATCTCTTTTTCATGCACACTGTTCCCTTCCATATTAATGCTCTTCTCAATAGAACTTTTATGAGTTTTCAAGCTTCTTTCTTGCTGTACTATTGCATTGTGTCTTGATTCTCTATGCAATTACTTTCATTCCTGAGTTATACGTTTCTATTGTCCTAGCTATTACATGTTCCTTTATTTGCCTTTGTGATGCTTCCATTGTATTGTTTAAGGAAGCTCAAACAAATCAGTATACTAGTCCTGATTATATCGGCATACTTCATTTCCTTTACTATTTTGTCTTTGGAACGCCGTTGCCTAACTTGCTTTGCCTGGGACGGCTTCAACTAACATCTAGATATCAATCGTAGAGCTACTGCAGCCTCAAGTTGCGGAAATCTCTTTTGAATCGCTTCATAGATCGACAATTCTTTTTACAAATATGCTGTGCTTATAAGTAACGGGTAATAATAAATACATTTAACGATAAGTAAATCATGGTTTCCGTTTCCTGTTGCTTTGTGGATGGCTGCACTTTGCGATTACTTGTGCCTCGTATAATTTTATCTCTTCCATTTATGCTCTGTCTCTTTTTGGGAACATAGCTTGCCCGCAAGGCTAGGTTAGTTTGGCTCGCCTGTCCTGTTTTCTGGAGAGTTCCACTCCTCGGATTCCTCATAGGTTAACTGAGCTCGAGATAGGTTATTGAGACATCTCTTTCTTCCTCATTTTACTCTGTACCTCTTTTGATGCCATGTTTTCTTCTTCCTTTCTTTCTTTGACATGCCAACAACGGCAGCATGCCATAAGTCAATGACTTCTGTCCTAGAGGTGCCAAGTTCGAGCGACAAGTCTGTCGAGGGATCTTTGTGGCATCCGGCGTGCTGAGTAGGCAATTTCTTGGTATGCGGAGCTGGGTGGGGCAACTGCCTAACCAGAAATGAGAGGGTGGAAGGGTGGGGGCTCGGGTTATTGAACCTTCCGTTCCGACGCCATAGTTTTTAGCGGCTCGTAGTCGACTGCAGCTCTACTTAATCCTCTGGGGCCAGTTGGCCTATCTATATCTGCAGGAGAAACCAGTGGTTGTGTGTTTCCCCAGAGAAGAAAGGGTGCAGTCAAAGTTGACTTTACCATTACGATGTTGCCTGGACCCATTGTCTGTGAACACCCTCATGTATAAGTTGCAAATTTCGGTAGCGACCGTACTACATGTCCCTACTTTTTATCTTCTTTGGTTCACTGTATTGAGTGTGGGTAGGTAAGCTCAGAGGTGCAAGGCAGTTGAACAAAATGCTTCATATTTAGTAAAAGTTGTAGACAAACCAGCCATAAGCAGTTTCGTGCAGCGTGGAGGTAACTTACTACTGTACTGGCTTTCTTCTAGATTTTGAAATGAAGCATCTCTTTCGCTTGTGACGGATAGAGTGCTTAACGCTACCTGGAAACAGTCCAATGAACTTCCAAAGGCATCAGTTTGACAGGTAAGCTATACTTTACTGCCGCTGTGCCGCAGTAGGCAAAACTTGGGTTTTGCCGGGGATATTGCACGCTCCCCCGGCGCTGTACGAGTGCTCATGTTACAGTCTTTCTGACTGGCTGGTCTCGTGGCCAATGATGGCGCTGTGCCAACTTGCTGAGGGCTATTGCAAGCTCTTCTGGCGCTTCCTTCGCTACTAGCTTTTCTGGGTCCACATCCAGGGAGAGACCATGTGTTGGGCGTTGGCTCTCCATTTTCCAGACCGTGACAAAGGTTGTACACGTACTGAGTCTAGGCTGGAAGCAGAGCAATATATTTGTTGTTTTAGCTCGGACTTGTTGACACATACCCCAAAGTAGGCACATTTCACTAAAACTTGATCATGGCAGCTTACGATCTTTTCCTTTTACTACGCCACCCCATTTAAGGTTCCTGGATGCGACTCTGTTTTCTCAGATATTGTGTTGATATCCCGTGTTTAAAGAAGTTTCATGCAGCAGTAGAGTAACCTGAAGAATAAAACTATTTACCACTACTGTTATTACCATGTATTTCAGGTTCCGAAATGGGATGGACATAGTCCAGTTTCCACTCTTAGGGCTGACTAGTTTCCAACTCCTTGGACTCTGAAAATGTCTAATACTAGTTCCGACTCTGTCTTAGCAAATAAAAAAATTTTACCAATACCGACTTTGATTCTTGTGTCTAACCGCTTCCCGACTGGCTCTTAGGGGGCATATTCTGGCCCCTAGTCCTATTCCATATGATGACATTAAAAAAAGTTGGGTAGAACTTTCGCACCAGATGCATTTTTGAGGGGGGCATGGGGGGCTCAAAATTATCAATTGTGAACTAATCGTTCTGAAACTTGCTCAAAGTATGTATTTTTGAAAAAAAAAAACATATTTTCTTTTTCAACTTTTTTATTTAAGCCTTAGTTTTTGAGATAATGGGATTTATGTATAGGGTGTGCCACACTTTTGTTGCCCAACTTTAACATAAGGTAGCGATCATCTAAATGAACACTTTTTACTCTATAAAGGTATGGTCTAAATGTTCAGTTAAAGAATTACAAGGACTTGAAGTTGGATAGTTATTGAAATAAATCGTACACCCTCTTGCAGAGACTCTTCCATCAGTATTTCATACACCAAACTCTTCAAATGTCCCCATAATTAGACATTTAAGGCGTAATATCAGGAGATCTTGGTGGCCTCGCGAAGGGACCGCCTCGGCCAATCCAGCGATTGGGATATCAGACATCCAATAATTGCCGAACAGCAACCGCGAAGTGTGCAGGAGCACCATCATGTTGGAAATACATTCCTCTGGTGTCAGCTACAGGTACATCTTCCAGTAATTCTGGCTATACAGTAAACCCTCGATATTCGCGGTTTCGGTTATTCACAATGGCCTGGAGTGCGACAGTCCTCCATTATCTGCGGGACGCCATCGGTTATCCGTGGTCCTATAAAGTAATTACAGTAGAACCCCGACTTATGATCCTTCCGACCGACGAACTTCTCGTCTCACGAACTTTCTTGCCCGAAAATTACGCTCAAGATACGAACCTTTACCTGACTTAAGAACCTGGGAGATGGGAAGTCATCTCTGTGACAGCTCATTCCCTCCCTCCCACACACCTCATCAGGCACTTCTACACACAATAGCGCGCCTCTACACGCACACGCAGCACGCCCTTCTACACACACACCACGCACTTCTACACACACACCACGCACTTCTACACACACATCACGCACTTCTACATGCACACATCACGCAATTCTATACACACACACGTCATGTGCTTATACACGCACATTACGCACTTATACATGCACATCACGCACTTCTACACACAGTCGCGCACCTCTACACATACATCACACACTTCTACACACACACGCATCACGCACTTCTATACACACACTTCATGCACTTCTTGAATCCTTGAATCTAGTTCGAGCCTGGATGCTCCGGCCACGCTGGTGCGCAGCCTCCCCCGCAGGTGGTGCAGAGGTAAGTTCTGCGCTCTCTGGTGGGCGAGTTGGTCGACCAAGCAGTTGCTGACTGCCGCCCGCTGGTAGTGCGGCACAGGAGGCTGGTCTCTCACCGACACTAGGAACTTGTCCAAATTCCCTTTCTATACATACACTTAATGCACTTATACTCACACACATCACGCACTTCTATACACACATCATGTACTTCTATACACGCACAACACACACTTATACACGCACTTCATGCACTTCTATACACACACATCACGCACTGATATACACACATCACGCACTTCTATACACACACTTCATGCACTTCTATACATACACATAACGCACTTCTATACACGCACATCACGCACTTCTATGCACACACATCGCGCGCTTCCAGACACGCACATCACGCACTTATACACACACATCACGCACTTATACACACATCACGCACTTATACACGCACATCACGCACTTTACACACACATCACGTACTTCTATACTCACACATCACGCACTTCTATACACACACATCACGCACTTCTATATACACACATCACGCACTTCTATACACACACATCACGTACTTCTATACACACACATCACGTACTTCTATACACACACATCACGCACTTCTATACACACACATCACGCACTTCTATACACACACATCATGCACTTCTATATACACACATGGCGCAGTTATACTCACACATCATGCACTTATACTCAAACATCACGCACTTTTATACACTCACTTCATGCACTTATACACGCACTTCTATACACATGCATCGCGCGCTTCTATACACGCACATCACGCACTTATATAAACACATCACGCACTTATACAAGCACATCACGCACTTCTACACACACACATCTCGCACTTCCATACACACACTTCATACACTTATACACGCACTTCTATACACACACATCACGCACTTCTGTACACACACATCACGCATTTCTATAATACTCACACATCACGCACTTATAAACACGCATCACGCACTTCTACTCGCACATCACGCACTTCAGTACACACACCACGCACTTCTGTATGCACACATGCACTTATACACGCACATCACGCACTTATACACACTCATCACGCACTTCTATACACACATCACGCACTTCTCTACACACACTTCATGCACTTCTATACACACACTTTATGTACTTCTATACACACACACTTCATGCACTCATACACGCACTTCTATACACACATTTCATGCACTTCTACTCACACACAGGTAAGAACTGTTTGCGTTGGAAAAACCTCAGGCCGTAAGTAGCTAACAACTTTCAAGGAACGTAACCTATTTATTTCCTATGTTTCAAGTATACTCTATTCGCGACCCTTTGATGGAACGTAACCCTCGCGAATAGCGAGGGATTACTGTACTTCATTAAGAAAAATGTAATGCACCACAATTTTTTTAATAATAACTGTCCAAATTCAAGTCCTTGTAACTCTTTAACTATACATTTTAAGCCATACCTTCATAGAATAAAAAGTGTTCATTTTGACGATCGCTGACTTATGTTAAAGTTTGGCAACTAGTGTCGGACACCCTGTTAGAATACTATTATGTTTTGGAAATTTCAAACTTACAAACTCAATCAGTTTTTATGCTAGAAAAAAGACTGTTTTCGAATCCTTGAAACATTCCTAACAAAACTATAGAGCAGAGTTTCCGTTTTCGGCTTTATATTTTTTTTTATCACAGCTCAAAATCGAATCCTCAAATTGTTTTTTTTTTTCCTATATTTTAGTTAGCAATTGCAACGAAAGTGAAATGGGAGAATCCAGCAGAAAATTTAACGGAAGCACTCACCTTCACTAAAATAAAGTTTTGTCGGGACCTCAAGTCGGCGAATGACGTCACATCGACGAGTCTCACTCAGTATTCACGGGTGGGGCCACAAGCCTCCATTGGTTGGACTCGTAATCAATTTTTTCCGATCATCTCAACAAAAGAACTGCACTCTCTTTGGCATTCTTTAAAATAACGACTTTGAAAGACATGAAGCACTGTTGGTTCAATGGCACAACACACATATAGTGCAGCGCAAATAACTGGTCAGTCTGGAGCCGGAGGTTGATGCATTGTTCTTGAGAAATGTTTTGTGAATCGTAGTGTTTAATGACTATAAAGTGTAGATGAGGCTTCCATTCAAAGAAACAGTTGAATTCGTGTGTTATGCAAAACCAGTTTTGTCTCTGACGCTGAGACAGCATCTACTGCAATTTTTACTAATAATTTTGCTTATTATTCAATCAATATATGTTCTCCACTTTTTTGAAGTGTTTAAGGGCTTGAAGTTTGCCATTGACAGCTTTTTTGGCGATATCAATTGAAATACGGGCTGGTAAGCTGTACTGTTCGTTGATCTGATGTCATAGATGGCGTCACTTTTTAATATTACATGTATTTTTAGGTGAGTCCTGTTATGCTTCCTGTGTAATAAGCCCCATCAAGATTGTGCTTTTTATCTTCAAAACGCTCTTTCCCTATTGAGTTTAATGTAATTTGAATTTGATTCGTTTTTGCACCATCCATAATACGTATTATGGATATTTGGGATGTTCAGCATTTCCTCTTTTTTGTGTTATTTTTTCCCCTATTGACTTTCCATTTCTGATTTCATTATGTCTTCAGTGTAGTTTTTATTAGCTAAATTTATTTAAAGGCAATTAAATTATTAAACTGAGCTCTGAGCAGAAGTCTTGCCGTTTCTATGTTACTGCTAAATTTTGATCTTGACGAGGTCGCTGCCTCTTTCTAGCATGTGGTTTAGTTAGGTTCACCCATCCTATGTTATGAAGCGCGGCGACTCCAGGGGGCTCGTGTAGGTTACCTTAGCATTAGCCATTAGCTAGGCCTTCGGGACGCCTGTCTTCGTGCCAACTTTGCTTCCTTCCATCTTCATACTCCTTGCTCATGCTTTATTCTGTTCCCCCTCTTCTTTTCCGACTTACTGTTCCCCCTTTTCTTTTCCGACTCGCTGTTCCCATGCGCGTTGATCCTGTGTTGGAACACCTCCGAGCATGGGTTCCTCATTTCTGTTATGCAATATGTCCGTCTGTTAGATCGCCATTGTTGTGGAAATGGAGGCTCAAACTATTCAATATAATAATACTCTAGGATGTGATTGGGAATACCGGTATTCCTTCGAAGTTTCTATATATTTGTTTGTTTTTGCATAATTCTCAAGCAGATTTTATTTCTGCGATGTTGTATACGGGATAGAAATGCTGCTGCTGCAAAGTGTAATTGGTATTGCTCTCAAATTTTGTTGTTAAATAGATCTAACTTGCAGAAATGCTGTAATCTGCGGTTAAATCAGTACCGTACCAAAACCATCAGTATGTGGCTAAAATGACATTTAACATAATTAAAGGCAAAATAAAACTTATTATTTACCGCTGCTCATGCTTACCTTTAAGGTTTTTATTCGAAGGGCTCTATTTTCACTGAGCTATTCGAAAAATGAAGGTCACTATCACTTTTC
>LQNS02277813.1:6000800-6018322 GCA_001587735.2 Parhyale hawaiensis | reverse complement strand
CTAGCGTGCTGCTGTACAGGGAGCTAGCGTGCTGCTGTACAGGGAGCTAGCGTGCTGCTGTACAGGGAGCTAGCGTGCTGCTGTACAGGGAGCTAGCGTGCTGCTGTACAGGGAGCTAGCATGCTGCTGTACAAGGAGCTAGAGTGCTGCTGTACAAGATGTAAAAATTTGAAGTGTGAATCCAAGAAGGTGTCTCGTAAGAAACGATATAATTTAATGTACTTCAAAATAATTCAGTTGAGTCCATCATTATATTCGAAAAGACAAGCATGGTTTTTTCCTACCAGGGGTTTTCTAAATATAACCTCCCCTGGCTCCTCATATGTGATGGTCTTACGCCACGTGTCGTACTTATCTCAATTTTTATACATTAACATGGTTATCAATTAAATATTTCAGTATTATCAGTATATTATTATTAGACCTTATTCATATCTCTATGGAGTTACAGATACTTTTATGCTCGGTTTTTTCCGTGTTATTGAAAGATAAGATAACTGCAGCTCACTGTTGAATATCTGTTGCATTTAGTGCTGTGAAAATAATAAGTTGTTATGTTACTGCAGTTGTGCCGCAGTAGGCAAAACTTGAGTTTTGCCGGGGATATTGCACGCTCCCCCGGCGATCTACGAGTGCTCATGGTACAGTCTTTCCTACTGCCTGATTTTGTAGAAAATGATAGCGCTGTATTACCTGGCACACTCCTCTGGTGATAATGGTGCTTGCTTATACACTGGCTGCTCACATATGCTACTGGAACAATACTAATTTGTTCGTGTGCTTATACGATCCCAAGTTCATGTTCATTTTGTGGCAGTAGTGGGTAAATCAGATTACTTGACGGTACTAACATTTTTTGTTGATATTCTCGTCAAGAATACCAAATTAATCTTAGGTTTTTACAGCTATGACAGCTATTCTGTTAAAATTGACTTCGTAATAAATGACCCTGTTTTCAGTGAAAATGACCGAATGCAAGATTTATCTGTGGTTTATTATCATTACCGAGAAACTTGTTTAGCTGCCTGGAATTCTTTCTGCTGGGATCAAATTCACTGCTTAGTGATTTCTACCTGTTGTAACTCAATATTCTTTGGATAGGCTAAGTAGAGGTGAAAAATTCGGCTAAACTATTAATCAGTATTTACCAATTTTTGTTAAAGTAGGGCCAAGACTATCTTACAATATTTATTTTTAATAATAGACGTATCCCATCTATAATATTTGCATATTCGGGTTGAAAGCTCGCCCTATACTGCTAGAAACCTGTCTAGATCTTGGTTATTGAGACATCCTTCGCGCTTCAGGCTTAGACATGCGGGATTGCATATTCTTCTCTCTCGTGTATTGTGTAGAGGTGAACAGGTTTAAGCTCCAAAAGTGTCGAGTGCTAAAATTAAATTTGGAATAACTCCATAGGGGACATAGGATGGACCATAGGGTTAGGTTAGTTAGGTTTAGCCATTCTGTGTGTTGGTGCAGTGCCTCTAGGGGACTCAATAGATTACCTTTGTTTCAGAACGTCTCTCCATGTCCACTTTGCTTCCTTTTGTTTTCATGTTCGTACTGATCAATTCTTTGTTCTATACTTTGTTTTCCCGACTTGCTATTCTTATGCGTGTTGGACCATGACCAGGAGTTCTTTGCTCCTCAGCAAGAAGGTGCCTAAATCCGAGCCTCAATTAACTCCTCGGCCCTGGGCCCTGATAGACTGACACCTCTACACATCAAACATCTTGGCCTCCTCGGTCTCCTATTCCTGACCACCCTCTTCAATCTCTCCCCAGCGCATGCTAACCTACCGAGCGTCTGGCATGCAACCAATATTATCTCCATCCCTAAGCCTGGCGAACCAATCTCCGACAGTAAATCCTACCGTCCGATATCCCTGCTTTGTCCGGCAGTTAAGATCTCGGAGTGCTTGCTCCTTCCGCTCCTTGCGGAGTTTTTGGAAGTGTCAGAATCCCAACATGGGTGCCGTTCTATGCGATCTACCACTTCAGCCCTCCTTCCTCTAGTCCAACACATTCTACAAGGGTTCAACCAATATCAGCCCCCACTCGGTCCATAGCTTTAACAGTGGATTTCTCCAAGGCCTTTGATACGGTCTCCCACTACCATCTGCTAACCAAGATCACACGATCAGGCCTACCTAATAACCTCATTAGGTGGATCTCTGCCTACCTACGTGGGCGCCGTGCCTCCTGACTGTAGGCTGGTAGGAGGTCGCCTTTCCCACCCATGCACGCAGGAGTTTTCCAGGGTTCGGTGATCTCGCCGCTCCTCTTTAACTACTATGTCAACGACTACCCCCAGGTTGGTGACGTCACCTCTTCTTACGCAGACGACTTTACCGTCCTATCCTCGGATACTCACGTTCCGGAGGCAGCGACGAGCCTATCACGCCATGCCTCGACAATCGAGAAGTGGGCCGGAGGGAGAGCCTTGGCCGTCTCCCACTCCAAGACTCATTGCACATTGTTTACATCAGACTATCATCAATCTAGGACGGACCCAGCAATCAAGATGGGTGCGTTGGACCTTACCCTGGAGCGTAACCCGAAAATCTTGGGCGTGGTGTTTGACCCATACTTTACTTTTGCCGCTCACGCGAATTATGTTCGCGACATGCTATTCCCGCCTGCGGATTCCTACCGCGCTGGCCGGCGTAAGGTGGGGACAACAGAAAGAGACCTTATTACTGATTTATCGGGCCTTCATCAGAAATTTCATGCCTTACGCTGCCTCGGTTTGGCTTCCTAATGTCTCAAGAACCGCCGTGAGTAAGTTGCAGGCAGTAGCTACAGAATGCAGCTCTGCGCGTAGTCACCGGATCCCACCGCATGGCCTCGGCGCATCACCTCCACCAAGAGACCTCGACTATGCCAGTTGGCGGCAGTCTAGGATTGCTGTCAAAACAGTATCTCCTTAGCACATCGCGGGTACATCATCCTGCCAACGCCATTATCACGGCCCCCTTTGGCCCCCGCCGTATTCGGCACACTCTCCAATCAAAGTTTGAAACAGACATCGCTCCCCTTCTTACAGATAGGATTCTCCTTCCCGTGCAGTACCGCAATGCCCTGGGTGCATTACACACCCCTGCTGTTGCAACTGCAGCAGCTGCATATCTCCCTAGCAGGATTCTGGGCTATCAATGCCCTCCTCTATGTGCGGAGAAGTCTCTTCTCCGCAAATCTTTCCAAACTACCCTCTCCCAGTTACGCTCTGGCCACTGCTCTGTCTTAGCGGATTATAAGTTCCGAGTGGAACGAATCGCTAATCTCTCCTTTCAACTGTACGGACTGGACAAACAATCTGTTCGTCACCTTTTCTTGTGTTCTTGTCACCCGATTGCTCTTACGGTGAGCAGTCTCTGGTCGGACCCACTTGGGGCTGCGCTTTTCCTCGCTTCTCTTCCTCTCTTCGACTTTCTCCCCCTCTGCCTAGGCCCCCTCCGGAGCCTCCCCCCCAAGATGGCAATGGTGGACCCTGACGATGGCAACCAACAACAACAACATGCGTCTTGATCCTGTGTGGCGACACCTTCGTGCATGGGTTCCACATTTCTATTGACAGACTACATGTCCCTTACCCTTATTCTTTTCTCTGGGAGATCGTCTTTGTGCGAAAGCAGAGATTTAAACTACTCGCTATAACTCATATGAATACAAATTATAGCTACCATGGCTATTAATTACAAGGAAAGTAAAGGACACTGATGGTGCAATATTTTGGTTGAGCTAAAATGGCTTGGAGCGGAAAAACTGTGCCTGTGATCAAACTTAGATTCTTTAAATCGTTGTGCTGTTGTAACTCATGTTGCCGAATTTTCAACATGCCTTTAATGCCTCTTTTGGAAAAGTTTCCTACATAATACGGGAGATGACTTCAATTACAGGCTAATGCTCACTTCTCTGTAACTCACCACTGTAGTCCCCAAAGCCCAGGCCCACCCAGAGCAGGACAGCCTGACTAGGGAGGCAAACACGGCCCCGCCCGCCGGCACCAGCAAGAGAACGCACAAGCACATGAAAAAAAAAAAGAAAAGGAGAAATGTCAGGTTGAAAGATAGTAATTTTTTAAATCTTCAACTTGGCATATAAAGAAACGTAGAAAGTGAAGTATTCGAATATGCATAAATGCTAATCAGAAAACATAACATGCTTGTAGCAAGTGAAGATCTTGAAATGTACCTTCTTCTTTTTCTGATCGGAGCATCCTATGTTTAGCTTTATATTCCTGCAAGTGATTTTATTAGAAACTTCATCAAATATTCATGAACAGAATTGGTAAAATATTATGGGGAAGAGAGGAAAAGCCGCTAGGAGAATGTGGTCTCAAAATACTGCCACAAGTGAGAAGGGAGGTTTTGTGCGCATGCTGCAAAAGCCCATCACCTTTTCAGTGGAGAAAAATTGTGCTGTCGGAGTAGTGGGAGAATGCCATGTGTCTAGTTTGACTGACACGGAAATTGAAAGCTCGCTTCTCTTGTTGCATGCGTATTTCCAACCAGGCTCACTCATTATTAACTGAGTGGAAGTAATTGCAGCTCAGAAGGTGTAGTTGTAGAACATACGACGGGCACTTTGTACCTGGGAATGCCTACCTGTTTTATACACAGTCGAAACAGCGTAGTGAGGATCAAAAGAAAGCATTCCGGAATTCCTTTGACAGCCAAAGCGTAATATTAAACACTAGACCCTTTACGCGCACTCTTTACTATCTCTCGGCTTCAAGCAAGTCCTCATTTATTGACGCTCTACAGTAGCGCAAATGCTCTCTGCTATTAGATGGGACTTATTATGTTGCAAAGTCTCCCTAAGTACATTGCTTTTAATGATACAACTCATTACGTTACAAGGCGGGTAAGGCTACCTCAGCTTTAGTACAACTCTCCCCTCGGGGGGCATAGGTTGGGCCGTAGGGTGAGTTAGGTTCGCCCATCCTGTTATATGGGGTGCGCCAACTTCAGAGGGCTCGTGTAGGTCACCTTAGCCATTAAGGCCTTCGGGACGTCTGTTTTCGTGCTTACTTTGCTTTCTTCCCATCTTTTCCTCCTACTGATCTTTTTTTCATCTGTTATTAATCTTGTCTCTTGACTTGCTATTCCCATGGGCGTGGATTCTGTGTAGGAACACCCTCGTGCATGGGTTCCACGTGTCTATCGTCATACGATATGTCCTTTCTTCCTCTATGATATTGCCTTTGTTGGGGAAATGAAGACTTAAACCTTTGAAAATAGTAATAATAATAACTTTACTACAACCTTCTCATAACTGGTGATTTATTGAGGTATCTCCCAATTGCGTCGTCATATGCCTAGTTGCCTACCTTCCGAAACTTACCGGTAGGTACATTATTCTCCTCGCTTCTGTTTCTTTCAGAATTGTTTCGGTCTATGTCCTATAGTCCCTGCCTTCTATGAGCTCTTTATTCGGTATCCTTGTGTGCTCTACTGTGTTCCTACATGGTATCCTCACTAGCCATCTTTGTATGCATCCCAAATAGCAGAATGGATGGGCAAGGCGTGTACCTAAATTGACAACTTCCGCATCTATTATGCCGCGACCATATATTCATATGCCTTCCTACTCCTTACTGGCTGCTGGGAGCTCCCGTGTCGTTTCGATACCTATTGAAAGTGCAAGCATAAATGACGTCCGAGTCTCGCATCCTTACATCAAGTTGTCTGTGTGGATGCATAGTGTGGTACCGGCGTTAGTCTTTCCTGTCAAAAGAGTCTCTCTCCACGCGGTGCTACGCGGTATCGTTGTTAAGAAGCAAAATCTCATTCTTATCTCTGGCAATACATAGATTCGGCATTTACATCCCTAAGCAGGTGGATTACCTTTCCCACATTCTTTCTTTGAATCGTCATGTGTCGGCATGTTTTTTTCTGCAGGGTGCTGTTGAAGATTTGTAGAAAAAACACTCATATGACAAGTAAAAAAAGCGACTGAAGGAGCTTGATAGTTTGAAACCTTTCACCTCAACAGCATGACACGTTATGGCAATAGGCATATTGAAAAGTCACGACTGCCTTCCATGTACAACTTTTGCTCCTTTTGTTCTGTGTACATGTAGCTATATGGTATAACCTTGTTAGAATATACTTCTTTTTTTTGTACGTGCATTTTTACAATTTATTCATTCTAGTAAACATCCTCCAACATGGCGGGCTCAGCATTTTAGAAGCATTTCCGTGCTCATTAGTGTTGATATTTGTCTGCAGAATGCTATATAAATTATGAAACAAAGTTTATCCAACGTTTGCCCCACTACCACGTCAGAGAGGATGGGGCAGGACTCTATAAACTTGCCTAAGTTATCTGTGCCAGAAACTGCTCTTGACTTGTCTAGATCTGAGACAGTTGAGGCCTCAGCTTCACATGAAGAAGTGCTCTGCAAACCAGACGTATCAGCCCTAGGAATCGAACCTGCCGGTGAGTATATTAAGCATCTATTTCTGAATAATTCATCTCCATGTAGTAAAAAAGGTGCTAATAGCGTTTGAACACTATAAGGCCTCTCCTTTCTATGATGCAGCAGCTACTTATTTTCAAGACATATACTGTGAAGTCAAGGCCAAGAGCCACTTTCAATGTATGTCCTGCAAAATTAGGACCAGAAGCCACTTAGTTTCAGGCTATGTACTACGAATTTAAAGCTAGGAGCCACTTATTTTCAAAATAAGGCTAATGGTGTAATGGTAAAGTTCCCCACTCTTGATCAGCAGGTCCTGGGTTCTAATTCTGTGTTTCTTACTCACGGCAGAAAGGGTATCCTGTGACTAAAAGGCCTAAGCTAGCTCCGGAAAAAGTCCGGGCATTAGCTGGGCACTCTCCAAGCCTGTAATCCTTACTTGGGAAACACCAGAGAGCATGATGTAAAACCAATTTAAGTTTGCCTACATGATAGTAACGGTCATGATATGGATCATGCTGTCAAGAAATAGTCGTGCTATGTTCAATGTTCATATTATATCCGACCTTATTGTAGTACCGTAGTCTTGTGGTGACCCAGTATCAACTATTTTGCACCCCTGGTAGGCAACATCTGGCAACATCATTTTGTGCTGGAGCTCCGACCTTATTGGCTTTGGTGGAGAATATTATTGACGAACACTCCTTCGGTAAATTTGGGTGGCCAGGATTTGGAATTGGAGAAGAAAAGCTGGCTAGATACAAGGGTTGGAGAGTTGGAATTGATTTTAGAAAAGGAGTTGGGAGTGGACTTTTTGGAGTCCAATCACTTGGAGTTAAATCTTGGCAGAAACCAGAAATCAGAGTTGGACTTTGTGAATCCAACTCTGCACTCTGCTATTCTGTAATACTTTCGATGCCGCCTTTGAAATGTAGCAAAGCTAACCTTCATGAGGGCACAAGTGCAAAAACGGTCCTTAGCTATTGTTCTGCTGCTTATTGAGGAATTATGGCATTATCTGTTCTACCTACAATGTGTCAACAGTTTTTGTTCACATGCCTTATCCACATTATGATGTACGTTCCAGGAACCTTTCTTGACAGTTTTCTCTTCTTTCCTGACTTGTTCTTCCCATGCGTGTTGATCCTGTGTGGGAACACCTTTCTATCGACATACTGTATGTCCTTTGCTCTTTCCTCTGGAATATCGTTCCGCTCAGGAACAGAGGCTTAAACTTTCTGACTACTACAACAACAACAATAATAACAACAACATTGACAGTTTCCACCCTCACTATTTGACATCTTATCCGCTTCACAGACTCCTCAGTTCTGTCTTACTAATACAGTATAATTTTAGATACACCTCAGGGGCATAGGACGGGCCATAGGGTTAGGTTAGTTAAGTTCGCCCATCTTAACTTGCTGTTCCCACGTGTGTTGATTTTGTGTGGGAACCCCTTCATGCATGGGTTCCACGTTTCTGTCGACATACTATATGTACATTGTTCTTTTGTATGTGACATCGTCATTCTACAAAAACGGAGGCTCAAACGGAAATGGAGACTTAACCCACCAGTAGATACCTGTTCTAAATCTTTGGGCTGCCTTGGTCATAATTGGATCCTATGGCGAAACATACAGTATTGCCAAGTGGGAACTGTGGATAAGTTGTGCTTCTCCTCCAATTGATGAGCAATGCTCCGGCATGGACAAGATTTCTCTTCCATTTCTCCGGGTATACTGCCGAGGTGCCAGATTATGGGCCTGAAAACCAGTGCTTGCTGCTCGATCTACATACTTTGTGGCATTCAGCCACAGCTATCTCTAGCTCGACAGCTGGACTGAACTGGTACGAACTCTTTTTTTTTTCACCTGACTCCTCCATCCTTCAGCTTCAGAATCCTACCTTATTTTTAACTGTGGATGTGAATAGCATTAATACCCACTCGCAAGTAAAATCCCAGTTGTTCAAATTTAGTTGACAAGCAACAGTAATAATTTCGTAAGTGGGACCTAATATTGAGGACATTGTATGTAACAACATTGGTAGTACGTCCCGGCTACTTTGATGACCATTAGGTGATCTTGCTAGGTTTCACTTTTGTTATGCAGATCAGGTATAAAAGCAGCCCCTATTACCCTGCTATTTAGGTGTTAAGTGGTCAGTGTGAACCAAAGTATGCTCACTTTACCTTGTGGCCCAGAAAAATGAAAATGAGTGTCTTATTTGCATCAATTGACATGCATCAGTCTTAATTTATGCAGTTCATTATGTATGCGTTTGAATTGTGTGGCTGATAGTTTCCTATTTGTTATTTCCACGCTTGGTATGGTACAATTCCAGATGACAGGGCTGCCTCTGCCCCTCCTACTGCAGTAGAAACTGTTTGGGTCAAGCAGGAACCGGCCGATGATCACGACATGTGTGTGGCAAAGGAGCCTGAGGACAGCTCGTCTGTAGACAGGGTGAGAATGTTGGCTACCTCCATTGATGCATAAGTCTCATTCAACTGACTTTTCTCAATCAATACATTCAGGCCACTGTTCTGTCTTGGCTGACAGTTTCGAGTGGGACGGATTGATGATCCTTCCTGTCAGCTCTGCGGATTTGGTGAGCAGACTGTCCTAACTACCCCAATAATCTTACGACGAGCACTCTTTAGCTGCACCCACTTAGAGCTACGCGTTTCCTTGCTTCTTTTCCTCTCTTTGAGTTTTTTCTCCCTCTGGCCAGGTCTCCTCGCTAAACTAAGATGCCCTTCGATCACAACAAACAACAACCTCACAGTCAATAGAAGTAAAGCCCTATTATCTGAAGCTTCACACAGGCATTTTGTCTTTGCATTTAGTTATGTTACAACTGTTAAGAACAACCCAAGTAGGTCCGGTACGTTTTAGACCGTAACGTGGTTGAGTTTATTGTCTTCTCGTGGGTAATTGCTCTCAGGTGAACGATTAGGATTGATCAAGATTAATATTGGTTAAGATTGATTAGATCGACTTTGAGGAGCCAAGCAAACTAGCCTTGGTATTGTATCTATAAACTTATCCTCGTTCTGTTTACTGTTGACTACTTACATATACTTCTGCATTATGGGGCATGAGAACGTTCACAAAGACTGGAAGAGCCCTGAACATAATACTGGTAATAATAATGATTGCAAAAACCACTGTTGATTTTCTTGTAAGTGTTGGATCCTCAAATTTTCTCGTTGCTAACTGCCCATGGGCTTGACAATACGGTAGTGATGATTTTCAGTCTTGTATAGATAAAACATACAGCGAAAAGGCAGGGATGACTCATTAGTTTTTAGATATTAATAATCAGTAGTATGATTATTATACAGGAGAGTTGAAGCCGTGACCGTCACAATTTAGCTGGACTAGCTGAAATAAAAGTGGAACCCTTGCTCGAGGTTGTTCCCTTACAGGATCAATAAATGAGGGCACAACAAGTCGAGAAAGAAGAGGAAGAACAAAGGTCAGGCACCATCAGTCCAGTACATATGGAATAAAGCAAAAGAGGCAGGAAGTAAATATGTCCTGGAAAATGGCTAAGCTAAAGCTAAGGTAACCTATATGGTCTCCTTGGGGTGCTGCTCCCCGTAAAAAAATAATATTAATAGCCAAATAATGTAACTGTCATTAAAATTTTTATGGAAGATCGTATTGTCTTCATACTATTCCAATACATTATTTAATGTGATCCACCATAATTCTCTTGACCAAGTTTTTCACTTCAAACTTTGAAGTCTGCCGCGAACTAAATGAGTAAGGGTCCGTTCACACTACAAGCGGCGCGAAGCGGCACTGCGCGGTAAAGGTGTTCATATACTGTATTAGCGGGGCGGCGAGACCTGCATCAGCCGTTATGGAGGATTTATGGGTGCGTACCTTTTGCTAGACTGCAAGAAAAAGGAACAGAACCACTGGGTGCATCCTGTCAACACAAGACGAGATGTGTATGGAGAAGACCGCCATCTATACAATGAACTACGTTAAGATGAGTCGCGATTCTTCGCAAATTCAAGTATGAAACCGGCCACTTTGATACACTTCATTCCCTTATAGAAGTGATAATTGTAAAATGGTGAGAAAAATTGGTCATGATTTTGGTATCATGATAAAAATTTCAAATTTTCGATGCTCTATGAAGTAATTTAAAACAAATTGTTTTGTTATATTTTCAGTGGAAATATGTAATAGATTCTCGTAGTAGACAAAATACATCATTGAATGAAACTGAATGCATTGAATTCTTTCTAACAAAAAAGTAATAGAATTACTCTTATACCATGAATATGCATTAAAAACAATTGTATGCACACAAAACTGAAATAAATTAAATAATCCGAAAAATATCTCTTGACTCTGAGATGTGAAGAATAATAATTAGTTATATAGTTAGGAAGTTTAAGCCTCCGTTTCCGAGTAAAACGATATCATAGAGGAGTGAGCAAGGGACCTGTAGTATGCTAAGAGAAACGGGGAACCCATGCACGAAGGTGTTTCCACCCAGGATCAACACGCATGGGAACAGCAAGTCGGGAAAGAAGAGGAAGAACAGAATGGAGCATGAGCAAGTAGGAGTATGAAACCGGGAAGGATGCAAAGTGGGCACGAAAGGGAGACGTCCAGAAGGCCTAGCTAATGGCTGAGGTAACCTCCACGGCCCCCTGGTGTTGCCTGGCCCGTAGCATAGGATGGACGAACCTAAACTAACCTAACCCTATGGCCCATCATATGCCCACTGAGAGTAAAGAATAATAATAAAAAAGTGCACTTTCAGCTATTCAGTAGAAATTAATTATTTTCTTTAATTGAAGAAACTTACGTAAATAAATTAAACGTTTCCTTTTTTACATTACCTGACTACAAGTTTCTGCAGGCAAATAGGAACAGAATAGCGTCTTGTGGCTACTCAAAGGAGAATACAAATGAAATAAATTCCTTCAAATAATAGTGGATCGTGTGACTTGACGCTTGATATGGGCAGCAAAAAATACGAGTGAATTTTCCGAACGCGCCGCACTGTTCTCCTCCTCGACGCGTCGCGACGCTCCACCTGCAGTGTGAACAGATGAGCGGTTTTCCATTCAAAAATACATAAACATTAATGATGCTACGCTCCGCTCTTGCCGCACTGCGCAGCGCCGCTTGTAGTGTGAACGGACCCTAACGTTTCTTAATGAGTAACGCTGCTACAAATGCTAACTAAATATGCTATCATATGGCCTCTCCGGGACACTGTCGTCTGTATTTCTCCATTCAGATAGATGAGCTCCCTGTGTGCCCCTCAGAGAGTATAGGATGGGCCATAGGGTTAGGTTAGATAGGTTCACCCATCCTAAATTATGGGGAGTAGCGCCCCCCAGTGGGTTTGTGTAGGTTACCTTGGCCATTAGCTCGGCCTTCGGGATGCCTGTCTTTCGTGCTCACTTTTCATCCTTCCTCTTTCATAATCCTACTGATATTATTTTTGTCTCTTCTTCCTGTTCTTTCCTGACTTGCGCCTTCAGGGGTATATTTTGGCGGGCAATGTCCCTGCCACAATATATTTGGGTGTCACGCACCCAAGGGTCCCGAGTGCCTTATCCGCAGGAGATGTTGCAGCTTGCCGCAGATCCTGCTGACGAGGCTAGTTTTGTAAAGTTAGGGAGGTTCTATACATTCCTCTTTCTGTTCCGTGAGGTGGGCTGTCGATCGAGATAGTCGACCTGGTACGCGGCACAGCTCTAGTCTCTCTCGTGTGGAAGGACACAAAAGGGGCCGACCTCTTGAGTGTCTCCTACTATACTTTGCGCCTTGTTTCTCTGCCCGTAGTAGCGTATGTGGCCACGCCTACCCAATATGCGGTATTTAAATACTGCACGAGTAATATCTCTGTTGAACGCCTGAGTTGCGGCTACGGTTAAACAAAATATATAAAAAATATATAATAATTCTACTGTTATCTTTGACTTGTACTAGATAGCTGTTGGTGACGTCTTTTATAACAGTGATAGGAAGTAAATTTTTTTTTGTTCATTTGGCGCAGTGTACTCTGTTCTTGAGTACAACCAAAGTGTAGCAACTTGTGATTACTTTTTGCCCCATTTGAAAAATCCATGAAGTCCAGCGAGTCTGTTGAATTTTTATCAGTAAGTTCCATATCCTTCTACCTCCAAAAAAAGGCCTGGTTCTTTCGAAAAATGAAGAAAACTTTATTGTGAAATGCTGGATTATGCTTCTGTGGATGAAGTGTAGATATAGTGAGTGTACAACTATACGTCATGACTAATGTGTAACTTTAGTCGAGTTTTATTTGATTTTTCAGCCGCAGGTGGATAACATGAAACGAGTTCCAGCAGCACACGATAGTGATGAACCCTCAAGAGGACCTTCAAGTCAGATCCATATGACTGCTACTACTTCATGTGAAAAACTTGATCCTGGTTCCCGGAACAATCCTGCAACGTCTGGCAACTCCCCGGGTGGCTCATCTTCATCCGACAAGCCGCTCTCTAATCCTAGCCCTCCTGATGGTTCTCCTGGTGAACAAAATGGGCCTGTGAAGCTACTCGAGTGTTGTGTTTGTGAGTTTGTCGGTACTTCCGAATATGAATTGCGCGTTCATTTCACTATTGAGCATACAGGACAATTGCCTCACAAGTGCAAACATTGCGACTTTAGTGCAAAACTGAAGTCAACTTTGGTTAGCCATTTCGTATACAGGCATACTGCTCACAGGCCTTGGAAATGCAGTGAATGCGATTACGCTACGGTATCGAAAAGTAAACTCAAGGGTCACTTTGAATGCAAGCATTCTGGAGAAAAACGATTCGCGTGCAGCGACTGTGAATACACGTGTGCTTCAAAAGCTAATCTCAGGATTCATTTTGCCCGCAGGCATTCAGGAGAGAAACGATTCAAGTGCCCTGAATGTGATTATGCTGGTGTTAATAAAGGTGCTGTCGTTAGTCACATTGCTTACGAACATTCTGGAGAAAAGCGATACAAGTGCAGCGAATGTGATCATGCTTTTGTCGACAAGCGCCATCTAGACACACATTTTGCCCGCAGACATTCAGGAGAGAAGCGTCACTGGTGCAGTGAGTGTGATTATGCTTGTGTTGCTAGAAGCGATCTCGTTCGTCATTTTAATAACAAACATTCAGACGAAAAACCTTCATGATGTAACTTCAGCTATTATTAATAAAGTACACCAGACTGGCGATGTGACCGCAAAAGAAATTCCATAAGGTTCTCAACCCCTACGCAACCAGTCCAGCAAGCTAGGTGCAATTTCAAAATTCCAGATTTTTGTATAATATAAAAGCAGCTTATTATGGAAGTAGGGCCCTCAAGGTGTCCTCAAAAGTTCCATAACTGTAGCTAGGCTTTCTGGACGCATATCTCTCGTGCCCACTTTGCTTCCTTCTATTATCATAATCGTATTAATGATGCAATTATTGGTACTTCCTATACTTTTCCAACTTGTTTTTCCCGTGCTTGTTCATCCTTCCTACATGGATTCCCTGTTTCTCGCGATAGCTTCTCAATGTGTTCATTCTTTTGATCAGCGTATACGTTGTAGGCAGGGAGGATTAGCCTTATAATAAATACAGTCCTTTCTGAAGGACATTAAAGCTCTCATGCTGTTCTTATGAGAAACCGACGCTTAAATTGGTCCTTCTAGGGTTAAACTAGAAAGTTTCTGGTAAAAATATTTGAACGATGCAATAAAATTCTCTTTATTAACTCCATAAAGGCTGAAGTAAACGTTGGTTTTTCGCAGGATACCATTATTTAAAGTGTTTGGGAAAAACTTTGAGTCTTACAACATTAATTGGTGGTTATGCGTTGGGCGGGGCGCGTCACTAAATAAATATTTTCGAATCAAAATAAGTGGTTATCTTCTCTCAATGAACCATTCATTTTCTCTTTGTGTCATTGTACATGAGTCATTATTCTGTACCGTCAATACGATGAGAGCAATAAAATATGGTCAAGGCGCTTCAAACGCTATGAACAAGTCATGGGTCTAAATGAAGATGTGCAGTCATGGGTCTGTATTGCACTAACTACTGATGCCCCAGGGGGCCCATGTAGGTTACATCAGCCATTAGTTAGGCCTTCAAGACGTCTGTCTTTCGTGCCCACTTTGCTTCCTTCCTGATTTCATACCCCTACTTTCTCATGCTTTATTCTGTTCTTCCTCTTCTTTCCTGACTTGCTGTTCCCATGCCCGTTGATCCTGTGTGGGAATACCTTCGTGCATGGGTTCCCAGTTTCTTTTTGAATACTATACGTTGCTTGCTCTTTCCTCTGTGATATCGTTCTGCTCGGAAACGGAGGTTTAAATTTTCTAACTATATCTAACAACTGGTGCTAGGATTTATAGTCACCACCAATGGGAACGAGTACTCAACCGGCAGAACTGTATTTATATAACCGATTCAGAAATCCAGTGCGTTTGGATTGATTGAGCCAATGTGTAACTGTCGACCACGCACAAAATTTTAAGTGTTGCTGGAACTCGTGTCATCACATACACATGCCCTAACGCCTTGAAGGCTTGCTCAGTATTATTGTATAAATTGCTAAGCTTCTATGATATATTCAGCTAGTTTTATAGCACAGGGGCGGGTCTTGGATGGGAGAAGGTAAGCTAAAGAGCGACGGTGTGTACTTTGGTGGATGATCGTATCAAGTGTTCTATGGCGCGGTTGCTGAAGTGACTATAGGGATCTTTGGGTCTCTGTGTATGGGTAGTAAATGAATTATACTCAGTGCTACTTTTCAGGTTTTGTTTGAGTTGGGATGAACTAGCCGATGTGTAATTGTTGGCACAACTACCAATTTATGATAAAACCTTCCTGATACTGTGCCACCACTTCGGTTAGCTATATATACGGTATTTTAGCTTTAGAATTGTGTGCATCAGTACAATATTTTGGGTGAAATGTTGTGAACAAATTCTGCCTAACGATAGGCACATACGAATTGTATCGTGGTCGTCCCAAAACTTTTTTTGTGTATTTCAGTTTGGCTTAACTTTATAATGCACGCGGCGTTTCTTATCTTGGTTACAAAATCAAGTTTTACTTTCATGATTACCTAAGCAAAAGGACGGAATCACTAACGCTCCATGCAACGAGCTGCATGTAAGTCAAGAAGATTGTTGACTGCTCTTGATAGGTCATATGTCTGCTTCTCTGGAATTACTGTAAGTATTGTAAATTGTTTTAGGAAATCCTACAACTCACTTCCAAAAGCCATTTTTGATTGTCCTAGCTACAAATATCCAACATGTGCCATTGATAGCCACATGTACTATCAACAGAGATGAGGCTAAGCACTGGCCTGCAGTGTTGTCGTGCATCTGAAAAATTCCACAATACTTTTAATCCCACCTAATTTATATGCTATCCCACAATCGCTTTCAATTAACGCTGTTCATGGGTATCTACTACTGTAAGATGTATTATTAAAATTATTGTTGTTATCATTATAACTATTTCCCGCCTTTATTGGTCAACTGTGTAGCTATTGCTGAAATTACCAAAGAGAAAATTATACTCTGCAACTCGCTGTTCTTTACCTCCTGCGTTTAGTTCTGTGAATGTGTACTACGATACTGCATCTGTGCCGCAGTAGGCAAAACTTGGGTTTTGCCGGGGATAGTGCACGCTCCCCCGGCGCTGTACGAGTGCTCAATGTGAAGTCTTCACAGGCTGGTCTGCCATCTTGCCAGAGTGTATTGCCCACTCTTTGAGTGCCGGCTGTGGTTCCTTTCCTCTCGACTCTTCGCATTGGTTGACGTTTTTTTTTACCGGCAGGACAACCGTGTTGGATTTATAAGTTCTGACTGTGAGGTCCGGGCAGTTTCCGATCCCTGGACGTCGGAAATGTTTTAACTCTTATTCCTGTAATCCGAAAAATAGGGTACTTTTGGCCCTTAATGTAATAACACTTTTGTTGCCTAGGTTGCATGTTTGTTACCTCCTCCAAGGAGGTTATGTTTTCGTCGGGTTTGTCTGTGTTATTTTGTCTGTCATCGAGATAACTCTAAAAGGAATGGACGGATTTTCTTGAACTTTACATGAGTTGTTAGGCATATTATGAAGAGTACCTAAATGACGAAATTTAGTGATGATCTGTCTCTTCGTTCGTGTGTTTGTCGCTATGTTTGATTTTATGCCTCTTAGCCCAATAACTCATAAAAGTTCTGAATGTATCTTTATGAACTATACAGGAGTTGTAAGTACGGTAATGTTAAAAGACATAAATGTTCAATTTTGGTGCGGATCGGTTGGTTGTTTGTATGATTGACTTATGTTTGTCATAATGTTTGTTAGCAGCATAACTCAAAAAGTTATGAACGGATCTACAAGAAGATTGCAGAAACTGTTAATATCATCAAAAGGCACAAACGATGGATTTTGAAGCTGCTAGAAAGAAAATCACGGTTTCTGAACCAATTTGAATTTTTGTTACCGTTGCCTTACTTGGCAGATGTATGCGCTTTTTAGTTTATAATGTAACACAGCTTATCCAAGATGGGCCATCGGAGTGGCTGGAGGCTTCCTTTAGTAAAATTGAGGTTCACTCTCAAATCTGATTTTTTTTCTGCATTGCCAAAGAAAGAGACGTCAGGAAATAACAGTGATAGAGCAGGGCATGGTGAAAAAGAGGTCGTGAACCGCTGTTTTAAATTTCTCTGGGCCAATCATAGATGAAAATGTAGATGCCAAGACTAATTAACTTCGCAGATTTTTAGTTTCTGTCGGACCAGTGATGAACATAGGCTTGAAAATGCTCTTGGCTATGTTATAGCGAAAGTTTCGGTTTGGAGGGCTTGGCAAGATGATTATTTGTAAATTCTAGCTACTGACATCTCAAAAAAAAAAAAATATTCCATCAAAACCTCTGCACCGAAATATGGTGAGCTAACCATTAGTGCTGTGACCCGTCAGTATTGAGGCTTCATATTGCAAGCTATGGAACAAAGTCTACCCAACATTCGCCCTGCTGCCTCACCATTAAGGGTCGAGCAAGGCTCTGTGATCTTACCCAAATTGTCTGAGTCACGTACGGCCGAAGAGTTGCCAG